>JAYESA010000005.1:38325756-38373256 GCA_036927795.1 Iris macrosiphon | reverse complement strand
GCCCACCTCTATCTTCAAGTGATCCAATACATTACTAGGATCCATCATATACCATCTCAACTGTGACACGTGAAACACGTCGTGTACTCCCTCCAATGCAGGTGGCAAGTCTAGTCTATAGGCAACTGCACCGACCCTTTCTAGAATAGTGAAAGGTCCGATGAATCGCGGTCTAAGCTTCCCGCCTCCACCGAAGCAAATCGTGCCTCGTGTCCTCAGAAACACAAAACCACCCACCTAGAACAAAACACCACCTTAACAACTTAATCTATAACAAATAACCAATAACAAGC
The DNA here is from genome assembly GCA_036927795.1 of Iris macrosiphon. Classification (NCBI taxonomy): domain Eukaryota; kingdom Viridiplantae; phylum Streptophyta; class Magnoliopsida; order Asparagales; family Iridaceae; genus Iris; species Iris macrosiphon. Next base: position 38,372,963 of record JAYESA010000005.1, on the reverse strand, counting down.
ACAAAAAAAATCTAAACTATACCTCAAACTCCAAAGGTCTCTGGTGGCTATCGGCCAAATGTCGTTGTCTGTCCTATGCCACTCGAATTCTATCTTTAATCAACTAAACATTCTCCGATGCATCCACAACCATCTCTAGCGAGAGTCTAAATAGTCCTCTCTGATTGTCCATCTGTCTGGGGATGATATGTAGTACTGAACTTGAGCTGGGTGTCCAAACTCGCATGCAAACTCCTCCAGAAATGAGAAGTGAAACGACTATCCCGATCTGAGACTATGTTGACAGGAACTCCATATATCCTGATGATCTACCTCACATACATCTCTGCCAGCTTCTCCGTAGACAAACCCACCTTAAAAGGCAAAAAATGGGCCGACTTAGTCAACCTGTCAACGATGACCCAAATCGCGTTTTTGTCTCCTGGAGATTGTGGAAGTCCGGACACAAAATCCATAGTAATGTGCTCCCACTTCCACTCTGGAATGGGTAATGGCTGAAGTAAACCTCCTGGCCTCAGCCTCTCGGCTTTCACCTGCTGGCACACTAAGCATCTGGATACAAACTATGTCACTTTCCTCTTCATGTTATACCACCACACACTCTCTCGCATATCCCAATACATCTTGTTGGCACCTGGATGTATAGAATACTGAGAGAGATATGCTTCCTACAATACTTCCTCACGCAGCTCCCCACTAGGCATACACAATCTAACACCATGCCGTAAAGAACCATCCTCAGCAATGGTGAAATCATCCTCCAATCCTGCTCTCACCTAAGCTCTGATGCTCCTCAGAGATACATCCTCATATTGGGCTGCTTTTATCCTGTCCATCAACTGTGAATGTATCTGCAATCCCCATATCTGCATAAAAAACCCAGAATATATCACCTCAATGCCCAAGCTCTCCAAGTCCTCCAACAAATATTGATCCTGCGTCAAGAACATAGCTACCGGATACCTGTTCAAGGCATCGGCTACTACATTAGATTTCCCAGGATGATACTACAAAGATATACCAAAATCCTATATCAGTTCTAGCCACCGACACTGCCTCATGTTCAACTCCTTCTGTGTGAAAACATAATTCAAGCTCTTGTGGTCTGTGAAGATCTCCACACGCTCTCCGTACAAATAGTATTTCTATAACTTCAGGGCAAAGATGACTACGGCCAACATGAAGACGCAATTGCCTGGATGCATAGGCAATCACTTTCCCATTTTGCTGAAGAACATAACCCAAACATTTCTCTGATGCATCACTATAAATAGTGAAACCTCCTGACCCTGATGGCAACATCAAAATAGGAGCAGACATCAATCTCTTCTTCAATTCCTTAAAAGCAACCTAGCAATCCTCCGTCCAAACAAACTCTACATCCTTCATGGTGAGTCTGGTCATCGACTCGGCAATCCTCGAAAAATCCTGCACAAACTTCCTGTAGTAGCCTGCCAATCCCAAGAAACTCCTGATCTCTGCTACTGAACTCGGGGTCTTCCAAGACTCCACTGCTGCGATCTTCTTCGGATCCACTGAAATACCATCACCAGTCACAATATGTCCCAAAAACTCCACCTTGTCCAGAAAGAACTCACACTTAGACAACTTCCCATATAGCTTTTCCTTCCTCAGCACATCCAACACAATCCGTAAATGCTCCTCGTCCTCCTCCAATGTCTTTGAGTAAATGAGTATATCGTCGATGAATACCACCACGAACTTGTCAAGGTACTGATGGAACACCTTATTCATCAAATTTATAAATACCGCCGGGGCATTAGTCAACCCAAATGACATCACCATAAACTCATACTGACCATACCGAGTTCTAAAAGCAGTCTTTGGTATGTCCTACGACTTTACTTTCACTTGGTGGTAGCCTGATCTCAAGTCTATCTTGGAAAATATGTTTGCACCACTCAACTGATCGAACAAGTCATCAATCTGTGGTAAAGGATATTTATTCTTGATAGTGAGATTATTCAATACCCTATAATCTATGCACATGCGCACTGATCCATCCTTCTTCGGTACAAACAATACCGAGGCTCCCCACGGTGAAAAACTCGATCTGATAAATCCCTTATGCTGCAATTCGTCCACCTGCTTCTTCAGCTCGACCAGCTCGCTGTTGTTTACTCTATAGACATGCTGTGAAATTGGTTCTACACCTGGCACCAAGTCTATAGAGAATTTAATATTTTATCTGGCGGTAATCCTGGCAATTTCTCAGGAAACACATCCAAGAACTCTGCTATCAATGGATGCGGCAACTACTTGTCTTCCACCATAGCTCCACAAATAATGCCTTCTCCCTGCTCTGCAGTTCCTCTAGCAAATTCAAACTCTGGCTCTCCTAGAGGACCAAACAAAACTCTACCTCCTCTACAATCTATACTAGTACGGTGCCTACTTAACCAATCCATCCCGAGTACAATATCGTAGCTCAGAAGTGGCATTACAAGTAGACATGCACTCAGCTTCTGGCCTCCCAGAGTAACTCTTCGATCCTTGTAAATATCATTAACTAGGATAATGCCTTCCCCGGTCATGATCTTGCAAGTCCTAAGCAAAGACTCAGCTACCAAACCATGCTTCAGAGCAAAAGAAACAGATACAAAACTATAGGAAGCACCACTATCAAACAAAGCTAAAGTTGGAATGGAATCAAGAAAAACAAAACCTGTGATGACATCTCCGGTGGGCTCGTCCTCCTCGACAGTCATAGCAAATGTTCGTCCCTGTCGTACACCTCCCTAATGCTGATGCTGGATATAACGCTGATGTTGGGTGGGAAGCGGTGGTTCCCTCGGCTGTACTGCAGGTGGTCTCGTCTATGTCCTTGGAGCTGGAGCTGCTCCCTGAACTGCACGACGATGATTGGAAGGACAATCCCTCTGCTGATGTCCTTCGGTACCACAATACAAACAAACTCCCAGCCTCCTCCTGCAAACTTCCCAGATATGGCCGGGCTCCTTGCAGTAGTAGCAGGAAGCTTGCTGTAACTGTCTCTGCTGTTGTAGTGCCTGGTAAAATGGTGCCCTAGCTGGAGTCTGGTGCTGTTGCAGCTGCTGAAAAGGTCTGGACTGGAAATGAGAACGTTTGGCAGATACTGCACTGCTGTTAGCCCCCAGAAAAGAATTGCGTTCTCTCTTGGGCTTCAAACCCAACTCCCGCTCAACCTTGCGTGCCTCTGCAAGTATCTTCGAGTAGGTTTCATAAAAAGATGGAATAAGGATCTTCACTTCCCAGTTTAGGCCCTCAAAAAAATGAATAGCTCGAACCCCGGCTCTCTCACCAATTACTCTACAAATTGGCTTAGTCTGCAGAACTCCGCAGCGTATTACTCCACAGACATGCTCCCCTGAATGAGGCTCTCAAACTGCCTTCCCAAGTCCAACCTGTCTGCCTGAACGAAAAACTTCTTCTTGAAGAGGTCCTTGAATACCTCCCAAGACTGTCCTGCGTCAACAAGAATTGGCTTATTCCTGAACCAAGTGCGGGCGACGTCGAACAGTTGAAGTCCTACCGCCTCAACCTTCTGATCCTCAGAAAGATGGGATACCCTCATAAGACGCTCAATATTCTCAAGCCAATCATCAGCATAGACGATGCCCTCCATACCCTTGAAGACCCTAGGCTTTAACTTCTTAAAGTCATGAATGTTGCCTGGCCGAAGCTGAGCAACCTGAGGAGCAACCTGTTGCTGGACCGAAACTCCTCTCTCTACTAAGGCACGAGCAAGCTGATGAGAACTCTCGATGCCCTATCGTAAGACGTTGGTCTATCTCTGGTGTGCCTCAGACTGAGCCATATGCGCCTCCAATATCTCGCAAAATAGTGTGAACATCTGCGTCGCATCTGCTGGCACAGAAGGTGAAGGTGGAAGTCCCTCAGATATAGCTGGCACAGTCCTCTGAGTAGGAGGTGGACCTTCGAAAGTAGCTGACACTCCAATCATCAGAGAAGTGACTGGTGTAGGCCCTCGGGATGTCGCAGACCTCTCAGAAGCTGCTCTCCCCTGCTGCGATCTAGTCTTAGGCGGCATCCTGAGACAAAGCGAAAGAAAAAATTAATATGGCACACGATGTAAGACACTTAAGGAAGGACAGTTAAAAGATCAAGTATTAATATCAAGGAAGAATAGTTGAATGAATCAAAAGAGTTTTTCTTAGAAGTGATTGAGTATTCTCGGCCTATAGCCTATATCCTATATCCTGAAACAGGCATGTAATAGTACTCAATTCAGAGCACCACTATGAATCGCACTAATTGTGACCTCAAAGACCTGCATGGGCCACCACTAAAATGTGTCACGACCCGCACCCGGTGTAGGGATGCAAGTCGGAAATAACGCCCAGCCTACACCGCAGAATCGGCGGTAGAACGCTGTTTGGATAATCTATCTAGAAATATAAGGAGCCACCAACAATATCAATATACTCAATCAAAGATTTAAGATGGAGAATAGCACGAATATGATAAAGAATAGAATAGTCATAATACAACTCATGATTCAAAAATAATAGCATCAATGAGTCTGAAGAAATACTAAACAATAAGCTAGAGACAAATCCATTACAAGAGAATACTAAGAAGCTACAAGTCCCGGGTCATCTGTCTCAGTCGGGATGAGTCCCTCTTGTACCAGGGTCTCTGACTCTAAGCCCACAACATCCTGAGGCCCGTAATGTATAGGGTACCACTACTCAGGGTCATCTGGTAAAAATATATCCAGTCAGGAAAGGAGCAGAGTACATCTCTAACAGCAGTTCTAATCAATGATATAAACTATGTAACAGTAAATAGATGTGAATATACAAGATGCAATAAAAGATACAAGAGATATACAATAAAGAAAATACCATAAATAAATACAAGATTGAACAATATGGCAATGAACAAGAATACTAATGACTAAGTGAGTGAGTACCAGCTTTAACATGTGATCGGCTTGGGAACTTGATACAAGATATATGGCCTAGCTAATCATACGTGCGGTATATGATTAACACTATTCAATAAACAAGACTTGATACAAGGAGGGTATGATCACATATCTATACTACATACTCCCCAACCCCGACTGGTATAGTGGATCCAACCATGGTACGTTATGGCACGGGATTCTCTAAGAAGATAGTAACTCTTCTCGAGAATTAGTGTATGTACATGTACAAGAAGAACAATAAAACAAGCTTACACAAGATACACCATATATACCAAGGAATAACATCTCATGACGAGATCCGGATATACCAATCCGTGTAACCATCGTGTCAAGAAATCATGGATATCTATACTAAATACAATGAACATAGAGGATATCATAAATAAGAAACTATCAGAGAATGTACTCGCCTGAAGTCCGGTAAATAGTATCACAAATGTCTGGTACGGTGCCTCGAAGACCTAAATAGGGAATATAACATCAATATAAGATTTCGAAAAGAAAATAAGTTAAACTAGTCAACATCTAGGTCAAAGATCCATTTCTAAGTCAAACTAGTCAAACTTGGTCAAACTACATATTTCTAGGTTGCATGAGTCTATCTCTATGATATTGGATTCATACACTTATGAACTAGGCCATACAAGCTAAATTTAAGATACTAATATACCGTATCTCAGGATACACAAACAAAAGATATGAAATAGCATATATGCATATCCAAACAATATTAAATATACTAATTCTAATTACAATTACTAAATGGATACCTTGGTTTTGAACCAACTCGATATCGCACTATTAAACCCCCATCTTGGTACACAAATCCAATATCTTTAGTATCCTCAATACCTTGACACTTACCTTGGTATCTCAAGGTAATGCAACCTCACTCATAACTCACTACCCAACATTAACTATATACTAATAGGTATATATATATATATATATATATTAATCCAATAAAAACTACTAATATATACTAACATGAATATTGAACACCAACTACCAAACTAATCACTCACTACTAATACGTATACGCATTTACACATATCTACACTATATAGATAACTTATATATATATATATATATATATATATATATATATATATATATATATATATATATATATATATATATCACTAATCAATCATAAGTATATACATATAGCTATTAACTAAACTAGGTAACTTAATCTATCAACTAGCTAATAACCAATGTTAACCAATACTAACTAGATAACTAAGTGGATAACTAATTACTAGAACTAGCTATCACTTAACTAAGTAACCACTACCTAACTCTGTAACTTGCTGCTGCCCCTGCTTCTCCAAGCTGTTGCTATTGCTGTTGCTGTTGCTGCTTCTCTGATTCTGCTGCTACTTCTGCTTCTTTAAGTTGATGATGCAGCTGCTCTAAGCTGCGACTGCTGCGGCTTCTCTAAGCTGCTGATGTTGGCTTCTCTAAGCTGCTACTGCTGCTGCTGTTCTAAGTTGTTGCTGCTGCTTCTTTAAGCTGTTGTTGTTGCTTCTTTCTAAGCTGCTGCTGCTTCTTTAAGCTGTTGCTCCCTGTCGAGTCTCTCCCCCCTCTTGCACATACAATCTTATACGTATATATACATACACATGCATATATATATATATATATATATATATATATATATATATATATATATATATATATATATATATATATATATATATATATATATTCAAGTGAACTTCCCACATCATATACAATATATATATATAATCATGCACACATACATATATATGTTTCAACTTACATATATACATATAGGTAGATACATCACATCCTCTCATACATACTTATAGATATAGTAGCATATATATATATATATATATATATATATATATATATATATACACACACACAATGACATAGTTATATACATATATCATATATAACTATATGGTATCATATAATTACATATACATATACAATACACTATGTCTATATACATATGTATACATATATATACATATATTACCAATAGCTAAGAACATTGAAAATTGGATCTAGAATTGAAATGCAACAAACACGTAGAGTGTATCGCACCAGTATCACACTAGATCTATGATACGCTTGCAAAATGAGTCCACCACACAACCAAACGTACCCTGAAGAACACAAGCAAGTCTAATATACTATTTATGAACAATATGAAGAGTCAAACACATATCTACGTGTTCGTGTCAAAATATGACATGCACAAAGCCTCGTATCGGAGAAAAACCTCCAAATTAATACGTATCACCAATTTATTGGGATACGACCTACACGTACTCAATTGTGAACACGACACTAGCCACAAACACATAAGAACATATCAATTTGATCTATAGGACCAATTGATAAACATAACAAGTGTCAATCTCGGAATTTCTCTAAAATTGACACAAAAAGCACCCAGGAAACGGAGTCGGTGGTGGAGGAAGGTGCTCCGTCACAGCCGGGACAACCCTCTGGACAGGTGGAGGAGGAGGACCCCCAAAAACTGCAGATACTCCCACATGAACAAGAGAGGTAGGAGGAACTCCAACTGTCGGTCCATCAGGTCGAGAGGTGGCAGACCTCTCTGAAGCTGCGGGTCCCAACCTCAATGACCTAGTCTTCGGTGGTATCATGAAGACAGACCGAAAAGAATCAATTAAGGCAACAAATACGATATCATCAAGGAAGGACAGTAAAATTTAAAGGAAGCAATTATTCAGAATAGCAATATAAAATTAGAAATTTCCTAGTTATGATTGAGCATACTCTCATCCTAAATCATATTTCCTAAAGCAGGCTCGTAACAATACTCTAAGTGAGCACTACTACGACATCGCTCTAATTGCGAGCCTAAACCTGCATGGGCCACCACTAAAATGTGTCACGACCCACACCCAGAATTTGGGCATGAGCCGTGGGTACTTCCAGCCTACGCCGCAGCATCGATGGTAGAACGTTGTCTAGGTCTCAATACTACTAAACATAACTCACAAGATAACATGTCAATGATCTCAACTCCATAAGAAGAAAAATGAATAAAGCATTGATCAACAATTCATAATGTACTTAATCACAATATCTATAGGAAGTAGATGGCACGATAAGATATAAAAGATAAGAAAGTACCGACATAAGTCAAGCACAACAACCCAAATACAACAATAATCTAGAGTCTAGCTATCCCAACATAAATAGTCTCAACAATAATACAATCCAAGTCTCAAGTTTATAACAAATAAATACAGAGATATCTAGACCATGAAGCTGTCTAAACGACTGCGGGTGGTATCTCCTCTAAGGAGAGTGACTCCTTTAGAATCTCCGGTAAGTAGTCTTCCTCTACTCTTGGGCTATAATGAGTAGGACAGAAGTCCTCAAGGTCCTCTGAAAAATATTATCCAGTTAGGATTGGAGCGAAGCACAAGCATTAAACAGCAGTTTCATTTATATTGACAAAAACTATAAGACAGTGTAAGGAAATACATGATGAAGAAATACTGAAAATAAGGAATACTGGAGAAATATTTTATCAACAATAGTACTAACTAGCAATGAACAGATATATGTGAATGTTAGAAATGAGTGAACTGGAATAAAAAATAAAATTTTTTAGCTATGTGTTGTGAAATATAAGTTTGCTATGTGATCGACTTGGGACTAGATTATGCTTGTTATATATGATTGGCTATGATACATGTGGGGTCAGGCTAACCATCTAGTTAGCTATGATGCGAGCAATAGTCAGGCTAATCATATATAACAGGCTATGAGGCATGTAAATGGTCAGGCTACACCCTACGTGATATGTGGGGTGAGCTATGATGCATATAAAGTGGGGTATGGTCACATAATCTTGCTAATATTTTTTCGTCCCCAGCTAGCACGATGGATTCCAATCACGACTCCTCTTGACAGATATCTAAGATACTAGTCCGTGTATCCACAGTGTCAGAATCAAATATACACTACAACTAGAATCATATAAATAATCAACATAATAAAAACTGTCAGAGAATGTACTCGCATGTGGTCCTGAGCAAGAAATGAGGATCGATGTCCAAGATGGAATCACAAAGACCTAGATATCAAAATATCAAAGTTAAAAGGTGACCTGAAGTAATAAACAGGTTTAACTAGCTCCATATTAGACTTATAGGTCCAATCTAGGTCAATACCAGGGTTAATCTAGGCTTTACTAGTCATTTCTATATCATATTAGTCTATACTTAGGCATTATCTAAATAACTAGTCATTACATAGCTATAATATCTATTTGTATTAAGTATCTATATTACACTAGATTATAACTACATACTAGAGTCTAGTTAGTTTATAATTAACTTTAATAGGCACTACTATTATATATACAATACTAAGTTCATACCTTATGCTGATACTTAACTGATATACACAACTAATATCCCGGCTCATAACTAATACCCAGGCACAAAAGACCGATACAACCTCTTAGCTAACTTATAGCTCTAATGATAACTCACTAACTAAAAGACACTATCTCATACTAGCTGAACATTATTTCTAATACTTAACCCAAGGCATAATGAAACAGACTCAACACTTACAGATACAACCATATATGCAGACACAACTTACCTTCCAACTGCACTCATGCATACCCGATACCAATCAAATACCCCCATGCCTCCAGTCCATTCATTGATACTTGTATCAGTAAATTGGTACTCAACCTAACTCTAGGGGTGCTCCAAAGCATACTACCACACATACACCAATAACTCTCAAATACCTCACTGCTACTGCAGGTATCCTCGGGTGTACTACCATCCTAAATTTTGTATCAGTACCCACTGACACAACCATGAGCCCAAACTACCTTTCTAGAGTTCATACAGTGACTGAACTCACTGGTACTCCCTGTCTGAAATAGGCCTGCACAACCCGACCTCGGTACACTTAATTGCCCCTCTCTGAACTGCACTCCAATTCAGTGCAGTGCCTGCACTTGCTGCTGCCCCCAAGGATCTGGTAATATCCTTAGCTAATATAACTGTATGCAGTGACTATCATGCCTAAACTCCAATTTAGTGCAGGCTCAAGTCCCTGTGTATCAGCGTTTACTGATACCATATCCCCAAACTGATACTGGACACTACTCCTAATACACTTAAACACCCAACAAACCTATATATAATACTCTCCCTCACAATCACATACCTGGACAATCCGACCTCCATATCAACTCTGATACTCTAAGATATTGCCACTGTGCTGCTAGTATGTTGCTCCCCTCATACACTCATACTCACAAACACATAGCACACTCATACACAACACTCACTCACTGATACACTAAAATAAACTCACTGATACAACACCAAACTTGCTATCACAGTAAGCTGCTGCTACCCGGAGTGGCTCGTACCTCCTGCACACACTGCTCACAGTTCTAATTCAGTCCTACCACACCATCACTTATATAAACATTGTCCATAACAACTCATACACTTTTAGGTATTAGTGTAATGCATGCTCACACACTAACTGAACCCACTCGACTGATACCTCACTCACTCGACTGATACACTGAGGTATCAGTGCCAATGTGGTATTCCCCATCACTCGAGCTTACAACCTCTACAGTGAAGTTGCTGCCACCGAGTAGTATTCCCCGAGTGCACACTGCAAATCGATTTCCTACTGCTGATAATCTCCAACACTTAACTAATGTCTAATATCAATGCACTACACTGATCTCCCTGCAATGTACACTACATACAACTGAAGAACCCGAGCTCATATATACTGGCACACAGTCTACACTAGAGACTGAGGAACCCGACTGCACAGTTGTTGTGGAACCCGATTGCACAGTTGTTGTGGAACCAGATTGCACAGTTACAGAGGATGAGGTTGTTCCGGAGGACTTCTCTTGAGCACACAGTATTCTCACCATTCATTTATTATGCTTAGTGTTCTTAGATATTTGATCTTGTAGTGACTTCTGGATATTATACTTGGAGTTATTTTTATTTCTATTTTGATGACGGGTTGTTCCCCGTGACATTATTTATATTGCTTTGGTTGGATATATCATTTTATATTATTGTGACTGAACTTGTTTCTTTGTGATTTTGTTACTTATTGTGGATGAGATTAGATATATAAACTGTGACAGATATTTGTAGACCATTTTATATGTATTAATGCTAAAGTGCACTCTAACGGGTCCATTAAATTGGGTTTGCCCATTGAAGTTGTGCTGCTGGCCATTGCCACGTGGCTAGTCTCACGGTATTTTGGGACTGGGACGTGACATCCCGCAACCCCACCTCCGCCTACACCCGTTGTCGTTGTATCCGCTGCGCCACTGCATGTTGTCGCTGCTGATGTTGTGTCACTATTGTGCCATTGTTGCTGCTGCAACATCGTTGTTGTTGCATCTCCGTCGCTAGAGAAGGAGGAAGAGACTACCGGAGAGAGAGAGAGGAGAGAATATGAAGTATTTTTGTCATTTTTAATATTCGGTTAACACCAGTAGGCAAAGAATAAGGACGGATATTAAGTTGATACATATCAAATGTTAAGATATCAAATTGAAAAACTTGAATAGTTGAGGGTATAAGTTGTAATTTAGCATTGACCCGTAGAATCATGTCAAAAAATTCGATCACATTTCTTCCCAATAAAAGAAAAATAAAAGCTTGGGAAAAACCAGAAAAAGCCCATTGGCCCAGCCCAAACTAATCAATCCCCCACAGTCAGTAGCTCCCTCCCTCCACTCTACCTACTGCATCAAAACCCTCCTTAAAACCCCTAACCCCATCACCGCCGCCGCCTCCCCCTCCCCTAAAACCTAGCCCTAACAAAACCCTAGCCATGTCCTCCTCCTCTCCCCCTCCCGCCACCTCCGACAAGAAGAAGAAGAAAGAAAAGAATAAGAAGAAGGAGAAGGAAGCAACAGAAGCAGAGGACGACCAGATGATGATCAAGCCCCAGTCCTTCACTCCTCCCGTCGACACCTCCTCCTGGCCCCTCCTCCTCAAGAACTACTCCTCCCTCAACGTCCGCACCGGACACTACACCCCTCTCCCCTCCGGCCACTCCCCCCTCAAGCGCCCCCTCGACCTCTTCCTCCGCTACGGCGTCATCAACCTCGACAAGCCCTCCAACCCCTCCTCCCACGAGGTCGTCGCCTGGATCAAGCGCATCCTCCGCTCCGACAAGACCGGCCACTCTGGCACCCTCGACCCCAAGGTCACCGGCAACCTCATCGTCTGCATCGACCGCGCCACCCGCCTCGTCAAGTCCCAGCAAGGCGCCGGAAAGGAGTACGTCTGCGTCGCCCGCCTCCACTCCGACGTCCCCGACGTCGCAAAAGTTGCGCGCGCTCTCGAAACCCTCACCGGCGCAGTCTTCCAGCGCCCGCCCCTCATCTCCGCGGTCAAGCGCCAGCTCCGCATCCGCACCATTTACGAAAGCAAGCTCCTCGAGTACGACGCCGAGAAGCATTTGGTGGTCTTCTGGATCTCTTGCGAGGCCGGGACATACGTTCGAACACTTTGCGTGCACCTCGGGCTGATACTCGGATGCGGTGGCCACATGCAGGAGCTGCGCCGGGTCCGGTCGGGGATCCTGGGAGAGAATGACAACATGGTCACGATGCACGACGTGCTCGACGCCCAGTGGCTCTACGATAATATGAAGGACGAGGCGTATCTGAGGAAGGTGGTGATGCCGCTGGAGACGCTGCTGACGAGCTACAAGAGGGTGGTGGTGAAGGACTCGGCGGTGAACGCGATATGCTACGGGGCGAAGCTGATGATTCCCGGCCTTCTGAGGTTCGAGAACGGGATCGAGGTCGACGAGGAGGTGGTGCTGATGACCACGAAAGGGGAGGCGATTGCGCTCGGCATCGCGCAGATGACCACCGCGGTGATGGCGACGTGCGAGCACGGGGCGGTGGCGAAGATCAAGAGGGTGGTGATGGACAGGGACACTTACCCGAGGAAGTGGGGCCTGGGACCGCATGCTCTGAAGAAGAAGAAGATGATCACTGAGGGGCTGCTGGATAAGAAGGGGAAGCCGACCGAGAAGATGCCGGCGGAGTGGAATAGAAATGTGGTGCTGCCGGCAGGAGAGGACACAGCGGTCGCGATGCTTGCGGCAGTGCCGGCTAAGGTGGAGGAGACGGCAGCAGAAGTCACTGTTGAAGAAGGGAAGAAGGAGAAGAAAAAGAAGCGTAAAACTGTGGAGTATGGCGGAAGCCCTGTTGATGTGCCTGCTAAGAAGGCTAAGGTTGAGGAAGCTGCGGATGAGTTAGCGGAAGAAGAGGAGAAGAAAGAGAAGAAGAAGAAAAAGAAGAAGGACAAGGAGAGGAGTGAGGACAAGGACGGGGAGGAAGCTGCAGAGAAGGAAAAGAAAAAGAAGGACAAGAGTGACAAGGTGAAGTCCGAATCTGGAACTTCTGATGGGGAGAAATCTGAGAAGAAGAAGAAGAAGAAAAAGAAGAAGAGTAAGGAGGGTGAGGACGAGGATGGTGAGGCTGAGGTGGAGGAAGAGAAAAGCGAGAAGAAAAAGAAGCATCGTGATCACGAGAAGGCAGAGCAACAGGACTAGGCGGGGAAGGTACCTTTGATTTTGCACTCAGGTGAAGATTATTTGTGTTGTCACTTGTTCATGCGTTTCAGATTATATTTATATGCAGAACTCTTTCATTTTAGATCTGGATACCAAAGTAGTTTAAGTAGCTAAGTTCATGCTTGGTCATGAGTAGTTATGTTATGCATGATTTTGGGTTTTTTTTCGAGTTTAGGCAGATGTAACAGATCTCTGGCTTTGAAACGGTACTTGGAGATTGGTTGGTGTGAACATTGGAGATGAAGTGGTTGGTATCAAATGAATTATGTTTATAGATTTCTTCCGTGTCGAGTTTTTTTTTTCTATATTTCCTGTCTGTGAATGTGGTTGGATCAATCGTGTTACAAACCATCAATTTTCAGGTCACGGAGGAGCAGGCTTTGAGCATTATTGTCATATATGGAAATCATATATGTATGCCTTTTAGCTCATATTTCTCATCTCTTCCCCTTTTGTTTAAGTAATATTGCTTCTTGCTGCATTTAGTCGGGTCATGTATTCTCTTCCTTGCATTAATTTAAAAGTTTTATTCTCTTGCATGATAACAAACCATGTCTAGTACTGTCCTTGATCTAACACTATATTCTTCTAATTTGTTAGTTGCAGCAATTTTCTGATACCCAAAATTGGAGCTTGACATTTTCTACATGAATGCTAGCTGGCCTGGTGACAGCTTGTGCACATGTTTAGACAAGCTGGTAAGTAAATTTTAAGAAATCCTATATCTGGTACCACAGGATGAAAAAGATAATTGATAATGGATGGTTCTATAGATGCAACCATGATCTAAACGCATTCCCATTTTACGGATTCAATAGTATGTTTGATGGAAGATTGTGCCAAAAGCATGAAGTTGAAGGTTTACAAGAAACAGGGAAGAAAGAATACATACTTTATGGCCAAATTAAGAGAGCAGCTATGTAAGTCATATGTTGTCTGGTCTCTGGAGAGGGATGAAAAGCCATATTGGATGGTATTGAACTATTGATAGTGTGTAGAGAATTGGACAATTGATTAAAGTCTGCTGAGGAAAAAAATGGAAGTTTAGTTTAGTTAATGTGTAGTGTTAAAAATTAAAGAATGGTGGGTGGAAGGTAGAAGGGTTATCCAGGTAGCTGCCTGAATTTTTTGAGAAGTATCTGTAATGATCTCATTACTAGTTATAATATACTCTGATATGATCTAGTTGAAATATACTTTAGTGAGCTTGGATGGTAGAATTGAAGAATTTGAACATTTGGTGAACCATAGTAATGATAGAGGACATTCGAGAAAGGGGAGGGGGTGATATACAAATCAATGGTCAGTTGGGAATGTAACAGGGTTCTTTTTCTTTTCTTTTTTGGTATCTTCCTTGCGATATCACAAGTTTGACATGGAGAAGTAGCCGAACAGAAGGAAGAACAAGGTCAAAACTTGTTTGAACTTTTCCGAATTCAGCTAAAGTAATGAAGTTTGATGCGATAGGTAATATGAGGAATGTGGGTGTTCCATTGTCAAGTCCGGGGTAAGCTTGGGAAGTAGGGAAGTTTATGTTTCTCTTTCGGGTATATAGATTCCTAGAGGTCTCTTGATTATAATAAATACGTGCAGGAGTTCAAGTAGAAGCAGGAATGGAGGGAGACAAAAGTTGAAGAACCTGTTGGATACTTACTACTTAGTATATGAATGTATCAGAGCTTATTCCATGCAGATAATTGCAGTCTGAAGGTAAAAACAGATAGAATAAAGAAAAGGAGAACAAAGAAATGGAGGTAGTGAGCAGCAATTGAATGTTTATGCTGCTTGTTTATTTTATGGTACCTATAGAAGTTGATTAGCTAATCAACTTCTAAATCAATGGTCAGCAATTCAACTTTTCAGCTAATCAACTTCTAAATTCTAACTTTATAGTTAGGATCGAATGTTTATGCGGCTAGTTTAGGAATTGACATAAAAATTGATGCGGCTTGGTCAGCAATTGAACGTTCTAATCAACTTTTATGTGGCTTGTTTAGGAATTGACATAACGTTGATTAGCATAGACAAGCCACATAAAGGTAATCTGACACAATATAGTTTGGATAGCTGAATGAGTTTATTAGTTCTTCAATTTCCTACTAGTGCTACTGCATTCTTTAAATATCTTTTAGAAAGTGATATGTGATATCCTTTCTCTACTTATGGTAATCTTCAATAGATAAATGTATCCTACATATTTAAAGAGCTACGCCCTTATTTATGCATCATAGAGTTACTACCTCACCAGATATGGCATCATAAACTCAAGTGTCCTAATAATAGCAGTGCACTCTTTAAGATATTTAGAAAGCGATATCTGATATCCTTTCTCCACTTCTCTTGATCTTCACAAATAAATGATTCCCAATATGAGACTGCTGGACCTTTTGAGTATTCTCGCTATGGTAACAAAGGCTATTCAATACTAAAGATTTCTATGGCCTGTATATTTCTACAATTTTAAGATCCAAGCATATTGCATATCAATCAACGGTGAAGACTTGCATACACATTTTAGTTTATGCCAGCAAGAATTGGTTAGGGTATTTGAGATGGACAGATGTTCTAAATGTAGAATGTCGTGAGGTTGCCTCATTATACCATTTGAATATGTTTATTTACAAAAGCTCCAAATAATAGGCATTATGCATGTCATTCAGAATTATGACGTTTGATTGTGTTTATTTACAAAAGCTCCAAATGATAGGCATTATGCATGTCATTCGGAATTATGACATTTCTATAATTCCTATAATAGAACGTCTAAGTATTCTTCACTAATATCAGAAAAGTCAGAATCACTTTTTTGTAATGGCACGATGGAATTTTTGTAATTGTCTCAATCCATTTGCTCTTTCACAGATTGAAACATAACCATGTGGGAAGGTCTCCTGTAAAGCCCACAAAGTTGATAGTTGGAAAGTATGAAGTTGCAATATGATTGTGGTCTGATTGTGATTTTGCTGATTTTTTGCAAGGTTTTTTTCTCATTGCTAGATGTCATCGTAAATTCATCATGATATGCTACTTTCTGCTGATTATGATTATGATATGTTTACTTTTATTACTAAATGTATTAAAAGGAAAGATCAGAGGGGAAAATGTTGTTCCTCTAGCCATCCATATATTTTTAGCTTTAATATATGCGCCTCTTGTTAATGTATATATCAAACATAGGTGACTTCTTTTATGGTTCACAATGATGTTACTCTTTTAGTTTTTCCTAGGGATCGATTGTTGTAACTACTTGGGTAGTCAGGTTATATGTGCTCTGATTTTGCTGCAATTTTGCAATTTGTTTGATTCTTTGCCAATCTTTGTAGAGATTAAAAAGGTTGGATATTCTTAATTATACTTTTCTCTGCCTTGAATGTCTCTCAAGATAACTACCTGATATTTGTATTCAACTCTAGTGTTGAACTCTTGGTTTGTGTATCCTGTCCAGTCTTGCGTCGATCATCCTTTATTTGGCGTTTTTTTTAAGTGTGTGCAATTATGGCAGCTTGGGCAGGAGTTTTTGAAAAGATGAGAAATGCCATGTTATATAGTTACCAAGTCGTTTGTCATTCTTAATGGTCTATTCGTATTGACATATTCATGATTATGTATTAGAATATGGAGTGAGTAGTTTTTGCCAGTTTAAAACTTTAAATGGCATGATATTTCCTCATATCATCGTATCCTTGAAATCTTTTAGAAGTCATCGGAGAAATCTTTACTGTGCTTGTAAGAGCATATCTCTAGGCATATTTCGAGATTACACTTTTTTCTCCTTTTCTGATCAAGTTTGAAAGAGCTCATGTTGAATTATTTATGTTGCTTGTCATGAATAATGCACGTCTCTGTATAGATACATATAGAGACATGATACAGTACTGATCTTGACATGCCCTTAGGTCTTGTGTATTCTGGAGTGCCCTCTGTTGTGTCCGACACATTTAAGGCACGGACACGGACTTGTAACTGCACAGGTTTGGAGTGTCAACACTTCTTTGATCGTCACCCACGGTCCCTTCATGTTGTCTTCAGTTGGTGTTTGATAAGAGTGCAACAAGTATGTTATTGTATCCTTGTATGTGTAGTAAGACTAAAGACTACAAACTCTTTCAACCCTTCACTTCTGTATCCTTTTATGTGCAAGACCACAAACGTTCAACTTAAGTCTTTTGTATCAAGAGTTCATTTTTTTCCAATAAAAGAACCTAAAATAGATAAGAATTCTACGGACCAAGTTTACTATATGATGAATACGAAATTACTCTTGAACAAAATCTATAGTAAAATGAAGTCTAACCTAGTCTAGCGGTTAAGACCGATGCACTTTTGAGAGATGCAGGTTTGAGTCCTGGGGGTGCCATGTAACTCTCTTTGGGAGAATTAAAGTGGCGAGGTGGTAGTTGGGTGCAGGTGCGCGGATGCGATGTAGGTGCGGTGCGGTGAAGCTATGGTTGCGTGAGATTTTCGAGATTAGGAATTGTATATATAGACATTCGGATTGGATTCGTTGTGTAGTCTCTCTAAGGGGCCTTAATTAAATTTATCTTCTTCGAAAAAGAAAAAAAAAATCTATAGTAAAATGAATATGGTATTACTCTTCACGAGAACAAATTCCAGAGTTAATTTTTTAACACAATCAGGATTCATGACAGAGCAGTTTAACCTAAAACTGTTCTAAAAAACACGGTGAAGATTCCACCCGTACCTCCTTCGTAGTTCTGGACCGTTCCTATTCCATCTTTTTTCCAATATGCTTTATCAGAAGAAATAAAAACTCGGAAAGAGAGAAAAAGAAAAGAAAACGGAAAATTTCAATCAGAACATTATAATATAAAAAAAATTTAAAAAAAACATAATTTTTTTAAATTTACCAGCATAGCATCAAAACGTCATTTCAAAAGACGTTTTATACTTTTCGTCAGTAAAAAGTTAACTTTCGTTAACGGAGGGAAAAAAAAAAATTATACAAAAAAAACGTCCTTTGGAAGGACGTTTTTTCTAGGATTTTCCACTCTCTTTCCTCTCCGCTCTCCTCTCTCCTCCTCTCCCGCTCCCCTCTCTCTCTCTCTTCTCCTCTCCTCTCCCGCTCCCCTTCTCTCCTCTCCTCTCCTCGCTCCTCTCCTCTCCTCTAGACAAAGTAATATATATATATATATATATATATATATATATATATATATATACACACACTCTGATTTCTATTTTATCATTGAACCCAAAATAAAAATATACCGTACGAATATTACGTCTGCTGTCGATCAGATTTCGAACGGCCATAACTATTTGTTTTCAAATCGTTTTTCGTCACACAATATGTCGATTTATATGTTTTCGACGAAAGTAACACAATTCGTGTAGAGAGAATTTTCATCCGAAGTAAGACGTACATATTACAGATAAAAATATAAAATATAAAACTTTAAAGTATCATAACTTTTGACTGGGAGATCGAAACAAGGCCCAATTTGTGCCAAAATGATCGTATAGAAAAGTACTTCGGGATAAATTGTTTCACCGTTTGATGGACTTCCCAAATTTTTAGAATCGCAAAAAAACGATGTTTCGACCTCCAAATTTTAATTTTGGTATTTTTTTTTTTTACAAAATATTTACTGTACCAATAATAAATTTACTGTTAATAAAATCTTGGGATATTTTAAATAACAGAATACTTTAACAAATTTTAAGGATAAAAATTTGGGATATTTTAAAATTTTGATACATATCGACAACTTAGTTAATTTATTTTAATTTTTTGTTAATTTTGAAATTTCGATACAGTAAATTTTCTGTTAATTTATTTTAATTTTATTTCGTTAAAATATATTTTCTTAAATAAAACAGAAAATTAACAAAATAAATTGGCCTCCCACCAATTAACAAAATAAATTAACAAAAAAACAGAAATTTCTTTGTTATTTTCGTTAAAATTAATTAACCAATTAACAAAATATATTAAATTAACAAATAAATTGGCCTAGGAGGGAGGAGAGGGAGAGAGGGAGGGGAGAGGAGAGGAGAGGATAGGAGGGAGGAGAGGGAGAGAGGGAGGGGAGAGGAGAGGAGAGGAGAGGAGAGGAGAAGAGAGAGAGAGAGAGAGAGAGAGAGAGGGGAGCAGGGGAGGAGAGAGGAGAGGAGAGAGAGTGGAAAAACGTCAGGGACATTTTCTTTAGGAAAAACGTTCTTCCAAAGGACGTTTTTTTTGTATAATTTTTTTTTTCTTCCGTTAACGGAAGTTAACTTTTTACTGACGGAAAAGTATAAAACGTCCTTGAAAAGGACATTTTGATGCTCTGCGGATAAATTTTAAAAATTTAATATTTTTTTAAATTTTTTTTATATTATAATGATCTGATTGAAATTTTTCGAAAAGAAAACTAAGAGCTGTCAAAAGTACGACAAATCACCGTCATCATTATACATCTGCATCACTTCCTCTGTAGATAATCTTTTCAATCTCATCGCCTCGTCCGTATCCTCCTTGTATATGTTGCGATAGCTCCTTAGTTCTCGCAAGTTATAAACTTTTCTTGTAACCATTATTTTACTTTTGTTTAATCATGTTTGGAAATCAGCAATTAGTTTTTTTTTAACAATATTAATGAACACATAATTCTAAAAAAGAGGTGGTTTTAATGTATAGGTAATATATTTGCTAGGATTGGACCGGATAAAAACGTGAGAGTATCTATACTAAAGTCTTTGAATGGATTGACAATATACTTTGAAACTTTTCAAGACTGAAACTTAACGAGCATATTTTCACGAACTATATAATCTGACAATGTTGCGATTTATTCTCCGATTCTACAAATTCTGTAAGTTTCTTTCTCGTCTCTGGTTTTTAACTGTGTTAGATCGGGTGGGTTTTTTTTCTTTTTCTTTTTTCTTTTTATTTATTTATTTATTTAAGGATCGATGATTTTCATTCAGAAATAAAAGTATTGGAGATATCATTATGGATGTGCGCCAATATACAAACTGGAGGCTCTTTGAATAGCCTAGTTGATATAAAGTTAGATGGGTTTCGGCTCCAGCTTTACCCTCCATCCCAACCCCTCCCTCTCCCCCCTCTCTCTCTCTCTCTCTCTCTCTCTCTCTTAAGAGTTCTCTCTCTCTCTTAAGAGTTGTAAGTCATCTATGACATATTTTATAATCAGTCAAGCTAGTGTGTTGTAATCCAATTTCAGGTTAAAGAAAGTATTTTGTGTTCCTATCAAATGTGTTCAAACTTCGGTTCTCTGCATTTTAAATTATGTGTTTTTATATATGTATATTTTGTGCAGGTACTATGTCTTGTGCAAACACAACTTAGATTTATACGGTATCACGTCCAAGCGAGGACGATCGACCTTTATGGAATCGTGCCATGACAAGATGATATCCTCTCTCTCTCTCTCTCTCTCTCTCTCTCTCTCTCTATATATATATATATATATATATATATAAAAGGAATACAAAGGGGAGGAAAACTTCAGATCCTAAACTTTTCCGCTGTGCACATGTTCCGAACCTTCATTAACTGAATGTAGTATGGAACTGAGTTAACATGTTCCTCGTTGCAAAAATAATAATTTCGCCTACTGTTATTTTTTAAAATAATAATATTAAAAAAAATTAATAATATTTTTGATTTTCTAACGATAATATTTTTTGGTTTTAATGTAGAAAAGTAAACGGATTATTTGTGGTGGTGTTATGTTTTATCATACTAACCTAATATCTAATATTTACAGTAGTTTAAATATCATTTCTTCTTTCAAGTTTCAAAATTATATTCGAATATTTTCGTTAATTTGAAATCATCTTTCGAAAATATAAGTAAATCTCATAATTTTGATTCTTAATGAATATCATGAACCTACTATCCAATCGAGGGAAACCGTAAAGCATGGTCAAGGTATTCTAAATATCATTTTTTTATTTAATATTAAATATTTTTTGCGTTAAGGGAAAAGAATTCTGATTTGTGATATATGTTTGGTGGTTGATTACGGTTAACATATAATTATCTATTTATCGTTAATTTATTAGAATAGTTATAAGTATGTAACCTGTATTCAAATCATTATTACTTCAGTAATATACAAATATATTTACTTTATTTACTGATTTTGTTCTCCAATAATATACAATTATATATATTAACTAGTTACCTCCACGGACGTTGCACGTAAAAATAAAATTATTAAAAATATATATACAAATTTAAATTATTTTAAAATGTTTAAAATATAATTTAAATATATTTTAATTCGAATTTGTTATAGATATGTTTTTATAGTTTTGGATATGTGATTCAAATAATACCATGTACTTAGTTCAAATATTTAAATATATTTGAATTAAAATTATAGCAGTTGCCATGTCAGATGCTACTTAATGGGAGATGACATGATAGCTGACATGACAAATTTTAACCTTAACTTCCATGTTAATATTAATATTAATTTTAATGTTAATTTTAATTTTAATGTAATATTAATATTAATGTTAATATTAGTATTAATGTAAACTTTAATATTAATTTAAATTTAAATTTTAATGTTAATGTGAATGTTAATATTATTTTAAATATATGCTCATAATCAAAACAAGTTTTTTATTTGTATAATATTAACTACAATATATGTTTAATTATTTTTAAAAGTTAAAATATTTTTAAACTAATTGTATTATTATCTAGTTTAACACATATTCAAAACTATTGTTAAACTAATTGTATTATTATATAGGTTAACACGCATTCAAAACGAATTATGCTGCAGTCGAACATATCTTGATGGAATCTAGAAATTTCAAAAGCATAGAGTTGGGGGGGGGGGGGGGGGGGGGGGGGAGGGATTGCAATCATCAACCCAAAATTAAACCGCACGTCTTTTTATATATTACTAAACCGACTGCTAAAATTTCTTAGTATTGTACATTTCCCTCTTCTTTACCCAAACCCTCCCCAAATCGTCTCTCAAACGACTGCTAAAATTTACCAAAGAATACACGAGGAAGAAGGGAAGCAATAATGGCAGCAAGGACAGAGGCTGCAAGGATAGAGGCCGTAAGGGCAGAGGCGGTAGCGACCGCAGCGCCAGAGACGGCAGCGGCAAAGGCGTCAGTGGCAGAGACTTCGGGTTCTCATGTGTCGGCAGAGGCATCAGCGGCGGAAGCGAGAAAGGTGTCAGCGGTAGAGACTCCGGGTTCTCATGTGCCGGCAGAGGCACCGACATCGCCTACTCAAATAGAGGAAGAGAAGGCAAAATCTTAATCTAAGACAGAGTACGAAAAGATATCGGACTAAGAAGTAACAGAGTCAGATGAATCTGAATCAGAGGCAGCCGAGCCACCTGCAAAAAAGACAAAAAAAGCATCGGCACCGCCAAATGCCAGAAAATTTATTTTCAATACAGAGTTCGAAGACTCCACTTATACAGAACGACGGCCTAATCAATCGAAGGCAAAGGTGGCAACTGATACTGAGTCGACATCGAACTCGGAGGATTCTGAATCCTCATCAGAGGAGGGAGATGAAGAGGCAGAGCCATCTGCCAAGAAGGCCAAGGAGGGAGAGGAGGTGAAAAAATTTATAGACTCTAAATCTAAGAAGACTTATAAAGAACATTTCAAAAAACAAGGCTGTTATACCTGAAAGATCCATTAAGATGGTTGATGTTGAACATGAAGGTTTCCTGGATGTATTAAAATTCTTCCAGTTGGAGAAATTGAACAAATCCTGTCTTAGGAAAATCTCTCAAACAATAGTTAGAGAATTTTACTCAAATCTTAGGGCTAAAATTGAACAAGAAGAAGAGGATCAACAACTGGTGTTTCTGAGAGAGAAACTAATACATTTAAATGCTAGTGTCATCAATGAATTTTATGGTTTGATCCAATTCCTGATTTTGATATGAAAGATATTGATAATGTATCCATGATGGATGCAATATATGAGATTAAAGGTATATCTGTTGGTGTCAAGACCCCACCAAATGTATACAAAGATCAATTGAAAATTTTGTTTAAATTGTTGCATGCCTACATATCTCTCACACTCAACCCTAGTGGACATGAGTATTCCATCCATCTTGATAGAGTAAAATTTCTTTATTATATGGGGAAGAAAAAAAGGATGGATATAGGTTCTTACATATTTAGTAGAATGATGTATTTTGTGGGAAACTAATTGCAAGGACAGCCCTATCTTTTGGGGGATTTGTATGTTCACTGGCTAGTAAACATTGTGTTCCAAGCTTAACAGGGGATGTTTATATCAAAAACAAAGGCCCCATTAGAAAACTAACTTTAAGTCGAATGTTTGGAAATCGGACAGCAGCAAACAAACCATCAACATCAGGAATCCCAACCACCAAGGAGAATGTGGATGATCTATACAATTTTGTTGCTGCAAACTTTGAGAAAGTCTTCAACGAGATGAAGACTATATCCGACACCCATAAATTGATTCTAGATAAGATGAACCAGTTACAGGTGGAATTTGTGGATAAAGAAAAAGAAGAAAGAACAAGAAGGTGAATGGGGGCGAGCCCCAACATGTGGTGGAATTTTTTGGAGGTATTGAGTAATAATATTACTAGTGCTATTTTATTTATTTATTTCTTATTCTACTACTTTAGATAATTCTGCAATCTAATAGACACATTGATACTCTAATGTTAGAACTCGCACTGAGCACATTGATACTCTAATGTTAGAACCCGCACTATGCACATTGATACAGAAATGTTCATCATTGGACAACTTGATATAGAAGGGTTCATCATAGTAGCCAAATCATGAGTGATTTTGGCCCTGATACAGAAGGGTCCATCATAGTACAACTT
The DNA here is from genome assembly GCA_036927795.1 of Iris macrosiphon. Classification (NCBI taxonomy): domain Eukaryota; kingdom Viridiplantae; phylum Streptophyta; class Magnoliopsida; order Asparagales; family Iridaceae; genus Iris; species Iris macrosiphon. The sequence continues at coordinate 38,348,543 of JAYESA010000005.1, read as the reverse complement.
ATTATCATTTGTAATCCTGCTTGTGTCTTCAGCAAACCACCTTAGAGCTAGATGAAAGGCTAGCCCTCACTATTGTAGCACCCCGTTCTCCCGGTGCGGAGAGCGCGGCTAAGAAACACAAGACGGTATCGTTCGATCGGGATAGATTGAATTAAGAACTCGTCCTCGTTATGGATTTGTTTCTTCGGAATCGATTCCCATATTCAGTGGACTGCGCCCCAAGGATCGGCTTAGCGGCAGAGTCAGGAGGGACCTCTCCGCTGCTATCTTTTATTGCCTCGGTTTTCGATGTCGCTTGTTGCTTTCGTACTTTGAGTTGGTTTTGGGATTTGCTTGTTTTCCTTGAACGGTTTCGATGGTTTTCATTGTTTTTGTTCATTGACTTGCACTTCTATTCCGAGATTGGAAAGAGAGGAAGAAGTATTAATCGAGCTGTTCGTGTGCAGGTGAACGAGCAGTAGGCGGCTTGCGAGCGGAGTCGTGAAGCGCCTCTTTCTTTCTCCCTTCCTAAATCTAAGTGAGTGGCTACCAACCCGATTAGCTAGCCTTGCTTCCAAGCCTCACTCCTTTGCCCCGATCAAATGATACCAAGTAATAATAAAAGAAACCAAGATAAAAGAGAATAACTTGGTTATTATGCTTGTCAACAAACTTATGAACGGTTATCATCCTGTATGCTAGTTCGTCTGTAACTGTTCTATGAATCGTGCTAAGTATGGAAATATATGCTTGTTATGAAATAAACTGTCAGGATGACTATGCAAAACTGTATGCTATGGAACAAATTCTATGAGTATTCTCGATCACGGACGACTTGTGCACAAGGTATGTTATGAGTTCCGCGGACGGTCACCGGGGTGCCGGGACCGATTCGATCCGGACGGAACGTATGTATAGTCGTATGTTATGGGGCAAAGTGTTATGCAGCGGGGCTCGCCACCTGCGGTGTATATCATTTGTGTCTTGAGACTATAACCCGTCCCTTCGTGGCATCAAGCCAGTGATCCTATGTATATTTAAACCTGTTGCATACTAACTTGTGTCTTCGTTTCAGGGAAGGCATGGTAAGTATTGTGCAGGTAATTCAGACGGTCAGGTAAAATCCACCGAACGGTGGCACGTTCATTTCAGTAAATTCTATATGCTGCTTACTTGTAAATGAACTAAGGCAAGATAGAAACCCACAAAAATATGCATGCTTCACTAAACAACGTGTTGATTGGTATAGTTCGGCTAGCTCGCCTTCACCAGCATGTTTCGATATGCTGACCCTCGTTGAAACAGGTTCTCCGTACCAAGGCGAACCGAGCGAGGAGCCGAAGTCGTCTACCCGATCCAGTCCAGCTGTTAGCGCATCTTCACCGCGCCTCGAAGCCTTTTGAAGTCCGAAGCTGCAACTCTTCATACACAAATGCAGCTCCGTGGCAAAGCTATCCTCCAGCCTGGAGGTCTTTATCGTTTGAGTTTATAAAGGGATGTAATGTACAGGACTGCTATCTCATTTTGAGTCAACCCTTTTGTAAGCCGTTCGGCATATTAGCTAACTCGTTCAAGAGTTTGTAATAGATGTTCATTATCAATAAAGAGAACTTTTCTATGTTTCAAATCTGTGTTTCAATTTATCTGCGTACTCTGAATATGTGCTTGCTATGCAAATCATTAAAGCCTTGTGCGGGCGCAACTCCAGGCCCACACGACGGTCACGATTCGGGGGACGCCTCAAGTGATTCTACGGAATTGGGTCGTGACATAGTGGTATCAGAGAACAGATTCAAAGTTCCTTAGACTTCGTGCTGGAAAAGTTCCTTTAACGATCAAATTCCTATGCGAACTCTTGAACTCGCTAGGCCAAAATGAGATACGTTCATGCAATAAGTCCATAATACATTATGATCCTAATATAATTTACCTTCTTTTGAAGGAATGGATCCAGTGCAATCTGCAGCGCAACCACCGAACGAAACACAAGAAAGCAGTTCGGGTACTTCGGGAAGCTCTCGGAGCCAACGAGGCATGTCTCAAGTCGACCCGCTTGAGCGGGTAATGCAAATGTTAGAATCGCAACGACAACGAGACGATACTCGCCAAGCCAAGCTCGAGAGTAATCTAGAGACCCGATTCTCAGTCCAACAAAAGCAGGTAGATGCCCTGCAACAGATCGTTCAGACTTTGGCTGCCAACCATTCCGCCGCAACAGCAACGACTCCGGTGGGACAGCCCGTGCTTGAAGTAGAGACGCCACAAATTCCAAGGCCGAGGGACGTGACTGCCTTCAATTTGGGACACTTCAAGAAAGTCTGCAATACCCCATTCAACGGGACTGAGGACCCAGTGGTAGCTCTAGATTGGCTAGCCGAGATTGAAGACCATTTCACTCTGCTAGAGGTCCCCGAAGATAAGCGCGTCGCCTGCGCGCAACTACAGCTCCGCCTCAACGCACACGATTGGTGGGACGTGCATCGACGATCTCTCCAATTTGATCACGGAGAGGAGGCGATCTCGTGGACGACCTTTCGTGCCGCGTTCGAAGAGGAGTTTATACCGCCTCCAGTACAACGTCAAATGGAAAATGACTTCGTGCAACTACGGCAGGGCAGTATGACAGTCAAGCAATACTCCGCTGAATTCAACCGACTCTCCAAATTCGCTTGGGCCTATTTACCTGATGCAGCGAGTCGAGCCAGAAGGTTTGAAGGTGGATTACGCCCTGCCATCCATTCGCACGTGGCCAATAATCAGTACGGAACAATGCGTGAAGTCATGAATCATGCCCTATCGCTCGAGCCACAGTATCCTCACATTTCCACCGGCGCTGTGCATACCTACAATCACAAACGCCAAGGCAACGATAGAGGAAACACCGCTGCAAAGCGCCCTAACCATGGCGGTCCCCACAAAGGAAACCCGAGACCATTCTGTGATTTCTGTAAAAGGCAAGGACACTCTACGGAGAGATGTTACAGCAGAAAAGGTCTATGCTTCAACTGTGGCGGGCCTGGCCACGTAGCTCAGGATTGTCCACTCCCCACTAAGCTCCTGCCTCAACCCGATAATCCCTAACGGTTGGTTCTATTCCTAAGTTTCGGGACGAAACTTCCAATTAGTTGGGTAGGATGTAGCACCCCGTTCTCCCGGTGCGGAGAGTGCGGCTAAGAAACACAAGACGGTATCGTTCGATCGGAATAGATTGAATTAAGAACTCGTCCTCGTTATGGATTTGTTTCTTCGGAATCGATTCCCATATTCAGTGGACTGCGCCCCAAGGATCGACTTAGCGGCAGAGTCAGGAGGGACCTCTCCGCTGCTATCTTTTATTGCCTCGGTTTTCGATGTCGCTTGTTGCTTTCGTGCTTTGAGTTGGTTTTGGGATTTGCTTGTTTTCCTTGAACGGTTTCGATGGTTTTCATTGTTTTCGTTCATTGACTTGCACTTCTATTCCGAGATTGGAAAGAGAGGAAGAAGTATTAATCGAGCTATTCGTGTGCAGGTGAACGAGCAGTAGGCGGCTTGCGAGCGGAGTCGTGAAGCGCCTCTTTCTTTCTCCCTTCCTAAATCTAAGTGAGTGGCTACCAACCCGATTAGCTAGCCTTGCTTCCAAGCCTCACTCCTTTGCCCCGATCAAACGATACCAAGTAATAATAAAAGAAACCAAGATAAAAGAGAATAACTTGGTTATTATGCTTGTCAACAAACTTATGAACGGTTATCATCCTGTATGCTAGTTCGTCTGTAACTGTTCTATGAATCGTGCTAAGTATGGAAATATATGCTTGTTATGAAATAAACTGTCAGGATGACTATGCAAAACTGTATGCTATGGAACAAATTCTATGAGTATTCTCGATCACGGATGACTTGTGCACAAGGTATGTTATGAGTTCCGCGGACGGTCACCGGGGCGCCGGGACCGATCCGATCCGGACGGAACGTATGTATAGTCGTATGTTATGGGACAAAGTGTTATGCAGCGGGGCTCGCCACCTGCGGTGTATATCATTTGTGTCTTGAGACTATAACCCGTCCCTTCGTGGCATCAAGCCAGTGATCCTATGTATATTTAAACCTGTTGCATACTAACTTGTGTCTTCGTTTCAGGGAAGGCATGGTAAGTATTGTGCAGGTAATTCAGACGGTCAGGTAAAATCCACCGAACGGTGGCACGTTCATTTCAGTAAATTCTATATGCTGCTTACTTGTAAATGAACTAAGGCAAGATAGAAACCCACAAAAATATGCATGCTTAACTAAACAACGTGTTGATTGGTATAGTTCGGCTAGCTCGCCTTCACCAGCATGTTTTGATATGCTGACCCTCGTTGAAACAGGTTCTCCGTACCAAGGCGAACCGAGCGAGGAGCCGAAGTCGTCTACCCGATCCAGTCCAGCTGTTAGCGCATCTTCACCGCGCCTCGAAGCCTTTTGAAGTTCGAAGCTGCAACTCTTCATACACAAATGCAGCTCCGTGGCAAAGCTATCCTCCAGCCTGGAGGTCTTTATCGTTTGAGTTTATAAAGGGATGTAATATACAGGACTGCTATCTCATTTTGAGTCAACCCTTTTGTAAGCCGTTCGGCATATTAGCTAACTCGTTCAAGAGTTTGTAATAGATGTTCATTATCAATAAAGAGAACTTTTCTATGTTTCAAATCTGTGTTTCAATTTATCTGCGTACTCTGAATATGTGCTTGCTATGCAAATCATTAAAGCCTTGTGCGGGCGCAACTCCAGGCCCGCACGGCGGTCACGATTCGGGGGACGCCTCAAGTGATTCTACGGAATTGGGTCGTGACAACTATGATCATTATATTTATGTTTCTATATGTCATTTCTAATTATACAGTGAGTCTACTGACTATAATTTTTTAATCCGTCCCTCCAAATGTAGGTGAAGGAGAATTTGAAGAAGAAGAAGAAAAAAGAAGAAAAAAAGAAGAAGAAGATCAAGAAGAAGATTAATCTTTTAAAAAAATTATTTTATTTTGGAATATAATATTTGAAATTGTAATATGGTTTGGATTTACAGTTGGTCTTGGCGGTTAAACTCTGAAATGTGTTTGAAAAATTGTTAATTGGAATTTGCAGTTAGAGTGCATGGTGCATATTTTGTTTAGAAAATTGTAATATGTCTTATAATTTACAGTAGGTCTGAAATTTGTGATTTGTTTGGTTGAAGCATTTTTATTTGTTTGGATGATTTATTTAAACATTAATTCATCTAAGTTGGGTGCATTCCTTTGATTTGCAGTTGGCATTCACATATTTTATTGATTTCTTGGTGTATTTTTTTGATCACCATATTTTGTGCAGCCATACAGAAGTCTAAAAGTTAACTTGGTATTTAAAATGTGCAAAGCGATGCCATAAAGATTATTTCGATGGAATCTTAATACAGATTGTATTAAATATCACATATCTTCCATTATGTAAACCGACTTCTATGGCTCAAAAGTGAGTTGTCTTAGCCGTTAGTAAATACACAACCAATTAAATTTTAAAAATAATAATTACGGTAGATAAATAAAACCTTAAAATAAATTTATCTTATCCGTCCAAACCCTTAATAAATACTCAACCAATTTAATTAAAAAAAAATAGAAGATTAAAAAAAAAAAATCTAAAATCAACTTCCTTCTCATCATCCGTAACCCACTATTTTCTTCCAACAACTTAAATACTAAATTTAAAATCTTTTAATTACAAAATATCAAATTTAATTTAAAAATACCAAAAAAATAAAAAATGTTAAACAAATTTTAATTCAAATATATTTTAATAACAATATCAATATCAATATCAATGTTAATGTTAATTTTTATTTTAATGTTAATATTAATGTTAATGTTAATGTTAAAGTTAAATTAATCTTAATATTAATATTATTTAAAATTTAAAAATTTTAATATTAATTTAATGTTAATTTTAAGATTTATATTAATAATCTTGAGTATCTTTTATGCATTAGAATGACAACTTTTGGATACCATCAAGAACGTATCGCTGGCAGCATACACCATTATGATGATGTAATGAAATATTCGATTGTAGCATAATCCCATCAAGTCTCATGATTTTTCTAATCTTGTAAGAAGTGCAAAATTATGGTTATAAACAACTGTTACAACCAGTAGCTCACATGTGGTCGAATTAATAACATGAATAACAATCATAGAAAAATATCATTCCCACCCTCCTAAGGTTCTTGAACCTCCCAGGGGTCTTGAATTCGTCTATTCCACGAAGCTTGTACAAGAGGTCCTTGCCACCCTCCCAAGATCATGAATCCCGAAGGGGGCATGTTCCTCTTCATATTGACCAGATTTTTGCAGCGCCTACCTAGGAGATAGATGCCAATACCAGATATATTGATGCAGTTACTGATGTCGAGTTCCTCCAGCACCGGTAAGGACATCACATACTGGTTCACCATTGCATTACTCACCTTGCCCATTGGAATTCGCAGGACCTTTAAATTTTTTTCACTGTATTATAATCACGGTAAAAATTTAAAATTTATAACTTATTTATGTTGAAAGTAAATACAAATTATGCACTGGCCTGGAGCAAGCAAAGGAGAATACGGGGTTGCCGAGTTTGTCCACAGAGAGGGACCGCAGAATTCTCTCGCTTCGCGTCAGGAGCTTCATCACTGCCTCGTCGATCTTGTCTGTGTCCTTGACCCTGCGGGACCACTGATCCAAGTCGATGTCGGAGCAGCAGCAGGAAAGGCTGAGCGCATTCTGTCACGCCCCAGTCCCAAAATACGTAGGACTAGAAATACGTAACACGCCAGCCGTATGTATACGAAACTCTAATGTGTTGGAAGATCGTAACACACACATACGCTGTACATGAATATCAAATCCACAAGTGATAATATACTGTCAACAAGTCACACGCAATCTATATCTCATCCACACCACAAATAAAAAAATAGGAATAATAACTGAATCTCAAATATGAAGTCTCAAAGTATGATAGTCGGATGAAAACAAATTTACTACAAATCGACTATACTAAAAACTACTAAATGAAAGAAGAGATCAAACTCTAATATAAGATAAACGTCCATAAAAGAAATAGCAACTAAAATATCCATCAGCTGCGATGAATCAAAGGTACTCAGAAGGTAAGACTTCCTTAGTCTGGTATGAAGCATCAGGTCCGGGTTCGTACTCCTGTGGATACTCCTGCAAGTCTATACCTGAAAAGGGACCAGGTCCTCAGAGGAACATAACAAGATACATAGAAGCATGCCAATAAAGTACTGAAAATAAACATCAAATGGGTCACCTAACCATCTATGTGAATGCAGTTTGAGAACAACTTTCCAACAAGTGGGCTATCTGGCCAAAAATGGGATTGGCATGATTCTCTCGGAGAATCAGGGGCCTATAAAACATGACGTTTTTTGAACCTCAGAGGCCGCCAGGTAATATATAGGGGTCATCATGACCGCGCATCTCCGACGGAGCGTACGGTTACACAAGGAAAGTGGAAAGGAGCCTAAACGCCTTACTTGTTGTTCTTCCCACCCCATGCTCTAAGCATGTCACATCTATGACACGATAATACCTCTAAATAACTGTCAGGTCTACTAGCATGCAATTTCTATCAGCAGTTATCCCTATTCGTCGTACGACCTATAAGTATCAGTGGCCAGCCGAATTCGCAAGTCCGTGTCCTACATGAGACTCACACTCGTGTTATAATAGTGTCATGGCCAATGAAACATAAGAATGACTCATGATAATGGGGCAGTCTCATAAACTAGGTCAACATGTATATACATAATAAAAATAGAATACGACGCCACCGTCGTTGCACCCAAGTCATTCTTAGACGCGCAGTTTATATAGCAGTTTAAAATATATGAACTAAATAGACAGAAATAAAATACATGCATCATATGGAATATAAATCATAATACAATGGTAAGGTATACTTGCCTGACAAGCAATCTGTATAGTATAAGCGTCAAGATGTCAAGTACACAAGATCAGAAGCTAAGGCCTCCGAATAGACGTCTCCGAATGTTAAAATAAATATCACCAACATTCCCGAAATAAGCAAGATAGCTAGAAAATACTACCCTTTCGTCCAATTTGGACACAGGGACAAAACGATAATTTTGGGTCAAAGTGGGGTCCACGTGTGGCCCACTTTGTACCGAAAAGCGTACTAGAGATAAAGGTCTCTAAATGGGACAAATTATAGGTCAAGCAAATTCTAAACGTCAATATGAACTCAAGGTATGTCCAATTTTGGATTTCGGTGAGCCGAACACAAATTCGCCCAAAAAGTCAACCGTGGGGCCCGCAAATAGGCGGCTTAGTCAAATGTCTCAGAATTGTATGAAACTTAGGTCACAGGACCAGCGTGATACCACGAATCCAATGGTGCAAGTTTCGTCGTATTCCGATGAGTGTACACTAAATGGTGCAGTATTTTACAAAAGTTGCGATAATGGGACTTTTTACGGATACGGGTTGATTTCGACGCGTACACACGTCCAAATCAGTTTCCGTGAAAGCCCACATGTTAGGATATACCATACGCACCTTTTGGTACAAATGGTACGCAATGTGGCGGTCCCGTTTAGCGGGACGCGCTCCGTATCGCAAATTTTAGAGTTTCAAAAACAAGTTTTTTATGATTTTCAACCCAATTTTATTTCTACATATAACACAAAATAAAATAATCTAATTAACAGGAAATGATCTCGGTTATGTGGTCTTTGCATAGAAAAAGGTAGATCTAAGTTTGGATGTCTGTGGAGGAAGATATCTGTCCTTAAACATGGGTGGTCGTAACAGTTTTTTGTAGTTGAAATATTATGGTTTTTCTCCAACTTGGCCTCGATTTCTACCTAGGGTTAAGCACTGCACGATGGAAACTAATTAACAGAGTTTGAAGGGGGATAGGTCCTGAACATACCGGTGAAGACGGATTGGAATTCGGTCGAGCGACGAGGCAGGAATCTGTGAAGGAAGGAGGGCACGTCACTGTCGCCTGTCGTGGAAATCTCGCACGGGTGCGTGGTCGCGGACACGGCGGTCGGCGACACTGGTGGCTGCGCGGTTGTCAGGTGGTGGAGGTCGACGTGGGGTTGTGGGGAATAGGTTTAGGGTTAGGGTTTATAAGTTTTATATATATATATATATATATATATATATATATATATATATATATATATAGAGAGAGAGAGAGAGAGAGAGGGTCGCGCGGGTCGGGATCCGCTGCTGCGGGGGTTTGGGGTGAGTAAGGGTTTTAGTATTAAGAAATTAGTATTAAGGGTTAATGGTTTATGGTTTTAGTATAGGTATTCAAGATTTTAGTTAAGGGATTTAATATATTTCTTTTTCTTTTTCTTTTCTTTTTATTCCATTACTTATATATATATATATATATATATATATACACACACACACACACACACATATATATGCTAATAAAATTCTAGAAAATTATATTAGTACATCCTAAAATGTCTCAGCCTTCTACAATACTTTCTTAAATAAATTAAAATTAAAATTATATTTTTGTTTAGTAACTTCTAGATGACTATTTACCTAGTAATTAAAATCCCATAAAATCTATTTTCTGCTATATGGACTTAATGCAATTAATTTAAGTGGTTAATTAAATAATTATAATTTTTAAAATTAGAGGGTTTTACATTCTATCCTACTTATAAAAAATTTATCCTCAAAATTAAAACTAAGCCACGATAGAAAATAAGGATGGTATAAGGTAGAATTGAACAAAGTAAATTCATACCTTGGTCTACGAACAGATACAAAAATGTTTGCGCATGTCGTCCTCACGCTCCCAAGTTGATTCTCCTGGTGCGCCACGCTTCCATGCTACGCGGACCAAGGGAATAGACTGATTCCTCAACACCTTCTCTCGACGATCAATGATCCCCACGGGTTGCTCTTGGTATGACAAGCTCGGCCCAATGGTGATCTCAGAGTGGTCGAGAACATGATTGTTATCTGCCACATATCGCCTAAGTTGAGACACGTGGAATACATCATGTACTCCCTCGAGTGAAGGTGGTAGCGCAAGTCGATATGCCACTTCTCCCACTCTCTCTAGCACGTCGAATGGTCCAATATACCTTGGGCTCAACTTGCCACGCCCTCCGAATCGAATGGTGCCTCTAGTAGGTGATATCCTCAAGAAAACATGATCGCCCTCTTTAAACTCCAAGGGACGACGATGAAGGTCTGCCCACTGCTTCTGTCTGTCTTGCGCTGCTCACAAGTGCCCTTGTATCTTCTTCACTGTCTCAACGGTATTGACTACCAACTCTGCTCCCAGAATCTGACGTTCTCCCATGTCACTCCAATACATGGGATAGCTACACTTTCTTCCATATAACGCTTCAAACGGAGCCATCTGGATGCTCGTCTGATAGCTATTGTTGTAAGAAAACTTTATAAGATGTAGGTGGTCCTCCCATGATCCTCCAAAGTCTAACATACAAGCCCTCAACATATCTTCCAGTGTCTGAATAGTACGTTCGGACTGCCCATCCGTCTGTGGGTGATAAGATGTACTAAACTTCAGACGAGTCCCAAGACTCTCCTGCATGCTTCTCCAAAAGTGAGATGTAAAACGCGAATCCCTGTCTGACATAATGCTGGCTGGAATGCCGTGCAACCTCATAATTTATCTCATGTATAAGTCGGTCAAAGCTTCTGTAGAATGGCCAACTCTAAAAGGCAAGAAATGGATGGACTTGGTGAGTCGATCCACTATTATCCATACTACATCTCTCCCACTTGGACCCTTGGGAAAACCCATGACAAAGTCCATAGTGATGTGCTCCCACTTCCACTCAGGAATCGAAAGTGGTTGCAGTAACCCTGCTGTTCTCTGATGCTCCGCCTTTACCTGCTGACATACTAGACATTTGGCTACAAAGCGGGATATCTCTCTTTTCATACCATGCCACCAAAAATGCTATCATAAGTTACGGTACATCTTGGTGCCTTCAGGATAAATAGAATATATCGAACTATGAGCTTCTGCCATCAGCTCCTGTCGAATCTCTCCATTGGGAAAATATAAACGATCACCACATCGTAATGTCCCATCATCATGAATGCGCAGTCCCGTCTGTTCTCCGGCCTCTGTCCTTTCTTTTAATCTCCTGAATCTGGCGTCCATAGGCAAAGCTGCCTTGATCCTCTCTACTAGTGATGACTGTACTTGCAAGTTGGCTAATGTCCCACCTGCTCCGGGTAATATTACTTCTATGTCAAGTTCTTGTAAGTCCTCCAATAATTCTCTCTGTGTCGTCAAGAAGTAAGCTACTGGTTTCTGGCTTAACGTGCCTGCTACTACGTTAACCTTGCCTGGGTGATAATGCAACTCTATCTCAAAATTCTTTATCAACTCAAGCCACCGACGTTGCCTCATATTTAGCTCCTTCTACGTGAAGACATACTTGAGGCTTTTGTGGTCTGTATAGATCTCCACTCGTTTCCCATATAGGTAATGTCTCCAAAGCTTCAGAGCAAAAACAATGGCTGCAAGCTCCAAGTCATAAGTTGGATAATTCTTCTCATGTACTCGTAACTGTCTAGATACATATACAACCACCTTGCCATGCTGCATCAACATGCATCCCAAGCCTTTTTCTGATGTGTCACTGTAAATCATATAACTTCCTGATCCCGATGGAATAGTCAATACTGGCGCTGTGGTTTAGTCGCTTCTTCAACTCCTCGAAAGCAGCTTGACACTCGTCGGTCCATACGAACTCTTGATTCTTGTACGTCAACTGAGCCATAGGTGCTGCTATCCTTGAGAAGTTATCCACGAACTGTCGGTAATATCCCGTAAGTCCAAGGAAACTCCTCACATCCGATGCTGATTTAGGAACGGGCCATATCTCGACTGCCGAGATTTTCTCTGGATCAACGGAAATACCATCTCCCGTAACGACATGCCCAAGAAACGAGACTCTGTCCAAGAAAACTGATATTTACTGAGCTTCGCATATAACTACTCTCTCCTCAATGTCTCTAGGACGATCCGCAGGTGCTTCTCGTGCTCCTCGTGGCCCTTCGAATAGACAAGTATGTCATCTATGAAGACGACCACCAACTGGTCCAAATACTGGTGGAATACTCTATTCATTAAATCCATAAAGATAACTGGAGCATTGGTCAACCCAAATGGCATGACCAGAAACTCGTAGTGCCCATATCTTATCCTGAATGCGGACTTTGGGATGTCCTGCTTCCGTACCTTCACCTGGTGATATCCCGATCTCAAATCTATATTCGAGAACACCTTGGCTCTACTAAGCTGATCAAATAAGTCATCAATGCGTGGTAATGGATATTTGTTCTTCACGGTCACTGTATTTAAGTCTCTGTAGTCGATGCACATACGCAATGACCCATCCTTCTTTGGTACAATCAACACTGGTGCTCCCCAGGATGATGCACTTGGTCGGATGAAACATTTCTCCTCTAATTCTTTCAACTGTGCCTTCAGCTCATCCATCTCCTTCTTCGCCAATCTTTAAACATGCGACGCTATGGGTGCTGCTTCCGGTGTCAATTCGATTGAGAATTCTACGTCTCTGTCCGGAGGTAGTCCTGGAAATCCTCTGGAAAGATGTCTTGGAACTCTGAAATGATGGGGTGATAAATAACATCGTCCATTGCGAGCTGTACAACATCAAGGGCTTATGTGGATCCTCGTGCAAACTCAAGTTCCGGCTGGCCTGATACCTTAAAAAGAATGCTTCCTCCAAAATAGTCAAAGAAACTGTGGTACTTGCTTAGCCAGTCCATCCCAAGCACAATATCAAAAGTTGGCATAGGGAGGACTAAGATTCGGACATTCATCTCTCTGCCACGAATCACTACAGGACACGATCTACAAATCCGACTAACAGGTACAACTCCTCCTCCGGTGAGAATTCTAACACAACTAGGTAAAGGTATAGTGGCAATATTGTATTTGGCAACAAAACTAGAAGATATGAACGAGTGGGTGGCTCCCGTATCAAATAATATCACAGCAAGAAAAGTAAAAGCAAGAGTAATACCTGCTATGACATCAATCTCCTGTTCTATGTCATCCACTTCTAGTACAAAAGCCTGTCCATTTCTCTATGGTAGTCCATGACTGGCCCTCGTGTACTGGTCCTCCTGAGTAGGTAGTGGTGGTCCTCGCTGAAATCTTCCGGCTACCGGGGGTCGAGGTACTCCTGGTCTAGTCGTCTGCTGAACTGGCTTCAGTGCTGGAAGTGCTAGCCTCTTTATTGGCGGTGGAAGTGTCAATGTCTGCTGTATTGGACAGTCTCTCACCATATGATGTCCGGAACCATATCTCATACATTGTCCTAAGCGAGTCCGACAATCTCTAAAAATATGTCCGCGTCTCCCACAATAATTGTAGTGGGGCTTCTCCAAAATCTGGTACGGTCCCGCTCTGTGCTGTTGCTGCTGTGCCAAAGAACGTCTGATAGGTCCTCCTTGCTGTGTCATTGCTGGGCCTTGTTGTGTCTTCAGTTGTGTAAACTTCCTCACCCAAAATAGGTATTTAGTGTATATTTTATATTATTATATTTATTATAGATGTTAAATTTATTTAGAGTATTCTCTTAGTTAATTAGAAAATAAATTTTTTTAGTATATTTACTTATATAAATATTTATGTAGAATTATTCTTAGGCTATTTTAGATTATTGAGATTTTTCCATAATTTTTAGTTAATTAAAACTAGTAACACTAATTTTCTAGGACTTTGAAAAATTTATTTTATGTTCAAACTTAATTAAAAATATCCCAAACTTTTATTTTAGGTTCTAAATAATAAAATATATTTTCTAGAATTTTTTGAGAATTTTTTGATTATTTTTAGCATTTATTTTGAGTTAATTATAAAAAAACAGAATTAAAAACTAATTTCTGAAAAAGAAAACCCAAAAAGTAATTAATTCTGCCCAGTCAGCAAACTGTGGGCCCACCTGTCAGCCTCCCGCAGCGAACAGTGCCGGGCCCGCCTGTCAGTGACCGCGGGGTGGGTGCGAGCCGAGCCGACCTCGAGCCCACTTAGCCGAGCCGGGTCAAACCATGATCGTCCGATTTGGGCGGGGCTGCGCGGATGGCTGACACGTGTCAACTCCGAGCCGCGGCTGCACTCTCTCTCTCCTCTCTATATATAATAGTTTAAGTTATTTTCTAGGGTTTTTCTTGAGCCGATTTTTGGAGAATTGCCATCTAGGGTTCCTTCATCTTCCAGAAGCCATTGCGCATAGCTCCGGACTCCAAACGAGGCCTAGTTTTTTGTGTTAGAATGATATTGAGGTTAGATTTCTGATTATATAAATTGTTTTATGAAATTATGAGTATTAAATTCTGGAAAATTCGTAGAGCACATCATGTCCAAAAATAGACGTATTTCGATATTTTTGCGATTTCGGGAGAACCAGGAATCAGAATCATGAACCGTTTGAAGTTTTGGAAAGATAATGTCTAGTTAATTGACATATATTTTTCCCAAAATTTAATTCGAAGTATTTATATACTTTTAATTCTTTAGAACTTCTAGGTTAGAATTTAACCATCAGTTCACAATACAAAATTTGTATGTACCATAATTCCCAAACGAATTTGAATTCGGATGAGCCGTAAATTCTAGCATATTTTTGACGCTGAAACCTACAGGAAATCATGCATGAAAGTTGAGTTTGTGTCGGTTGACTTTTCGGCCAACAGATCGCCTCGATTTGTGTGCCATGAGTCTTGAGTTGATAAAATTTAGTTTCTTTGGACAAAATTTAAGAATTAACATAAAAATCAGAATAATAAGATTAAAATAGGATTCTAGAGTAATTATTCCAGAATTAAATAAATTAAAATAAATTATCTTTTGACGTGATAAATTTGTAATACATAGGCTATTTGGACTGTGACTTGGACTCTGATTCTTAACAGCAGCAGGACCCCAGACGAGTACATTCTCTGACAATGTTCCAGTAGGACGTAGTATTTAGCCACCACGGTTAGTTTACATCAGACCCTGAGTCGGAGAACCCAACGCGCATTCGTACATTTACATGTACGTAAATATTATTCAGTTTGGTATATATATTTATGTACGTAATTACTATATATATTCCAATAATTATGTAAATAAATTGATGGTTATATTATTATATAGTTATATGAATATATATGTAAGTAAATGCTAATTGATAATTATGACTAAATATTGAGACTGTATGACCCTAGGACACCGTGGACTATCCCATACTTACCTTGACCATGTTGACCCTAAGAACTTATGAATTTGTCCGCCTTGCGTACATTAACGTACTGGCATAGACACCTGTCAGTTGACTGACTGATTTCGTACAGTACTTGAAGATGCGACACCCGCGTAATTAAACGCGTAATTGACCGTGTTAGATGACTAGTGTTACCCCTAGTATACCCCCTGAGTCCAGTGTAAATGTGGTTGTGTATGTGCTAGTGTAAAGACTAATGATTCTATTGTATTATATTTATGTGTACATAGGATATTGGATTTGTCTGCCCATTTCTGGAGCAGATTATTGGTACATTGCAGCTTCCTTGCTAGGCAAGTATACCTTGCCATTGTACTGTATTTACATTCCATATGAGGCATGCATGTTTATTCTGTTTATTTTAGTTCATTTATTTTAACTGCTATATAAACTGCGTGTCCAAGGAAACATGGGTGCAACGACGGTGTCGTCGTACTATGTTTTTATTTATGTATATGCATTGGACCTACTTTATGAGACTACCCCATCTTTATGAGGCATTTATGTTTCATTGGCCATGACACTATTCTTACACGAGTGTGAGTCACATGTAGGATACGGACTTGCGTACACGGCTGGCCACTGGTACGTATACGGATAGGGATAACTGCCAATAGAAACTTTGTATGCTAGTAGACCTGGCGGTTATTAGAGGTTTATTGTGTCATGGATGTGACATGCTTAGAGCATGGGGTGGGGAGAACAACAAGTACCGCATTTGAGCTCCTTTGCACTTTCTATTGTGCGCCCGGATTCTCCGCTGGAGATACGGGTGGTGATGACCACTATATATTATGTACTATCAGGCGGGCCACCGGCGTTCAAAAGACGACGTGCCTTTTAGGCCCCTAGATCTCCAATAGAGAACCATGCCAAATCCTAGGTTTTCAGCCAGATAGCTCACTTGTGGGGAAAGTTGTTCTTAACTGCATTCACTTTAGACGATTAGGCGACTAATTGGATATTTATTTTAGTACTTTATTGGCATGTGTTTAAGTATCTTGTTATGTCCCTCTGAGGACCTGGTCCCCTGCCAGGTGTATCTGTTCTTGAGTATTCGCAGGAGCGCAGATTCGGATGGTTACATGGGATTCGAGGATGTCTTCTCTTCAAGTCGTGATTGATAGATGGTATCTTATATTGTGTTTTTTGTGCTGTACTTATATTGTATTTACTTTTCTATTAGAGTTGGTAGTGGATTTGTTTCCACCCAACTATCATCCTTAGATACTTATATTGAGATCTAGTTTTATAGATACTGGTTATTTATTTATATTTAATTTCGTGGATGAGATTTAGATTGCACCCTATGACTTGTGACATATGTTTATACCACTTGTGGATTGATATTCATATTACAACGTACGTGTGGATTTTGGTTTCCCTATATTGGAGTTGCCATATCCATGCGGCTGGCATGTACGTGTCCTAGTCCTACGTATTTTGGGACTGGGGTGTAACAAGTTGACCTCATTTTCCCCTACTGATGGCCTCTTGTAGTCTAGCTTCTGTCAATAATTTGGCATAAGAGATCCGGGACTGTGAGCTAGTATAGTGTTGGAGCTCCTGAGTCAGTCCGCGGTGAAACCTCTTAGCCTTCTCCAAATCATTCGATATCAGGGCAATGCCATATTTACTAAGACGACTAAACTCTGCATCATACTCGTCACCTGTCTTGTTCCCCTGCTCCAGATGAAGAAACTGATCGTACAATGCATCCCTTACAGTGTTCGGGAAGTACTTTCTCTCAAAGCACTCCAAGAATTGTTTCCAAGTCTGATATGTACCCAACTGGCGCTCCATTGATTCCTACCAGTGATGAGCGTTACCATCTAGTTGCATCCTTATGCCTGTCATCCATAGATCTGTAAGCAGCTGTGATGCTTCTAATAACTTCTTGGTGTGGGTAATCCAGTTTGTAGTCTCCTCTGGGATCTCAGTGCCTTTATACGGCTTGGGACCCATCTGTACAAAGTCCTTGACTGAACCAACTCTAGCTTGCGGTACTGGAACTAGTGTCTGGGCTGGTAAAGTTGCCTATGCAGCCAATCTCTCAAGTGTTGCCAGAAATTCTTGCCTCTGCTCTGTCGCTTGCTGCCTCTGCTCTACAGCCAATACGGCCGCCTGTTGTCTCTATTCCTGCATCATCATTTGGAAAAATTGGAACAGTTGTGTCTGTCCATCCTGTGGTGCCGATAAAGCCGAAAAAGTCCCATTAGGAGATGTAGAAAGAGCAGATGGAACTGGATTATGAGTATATCCACCTGGCCCCGGAAGTCTAGGAGTCGTCGAGGTCTCCCCTCGAGTTTGGCCGTTGACTCCTGAAGGTGTATCGCCTCCGACGACAGTACATCAACTACGCAAGTCCATCTCTCTGCAAGAGGTGGACGGAACGATTAGGAGTACATGAATCAAACAGGATGCAAGCATTTAAATAGGAAAGTTGAAAGGGAAGATGAGTTTTAGTCAAGCGTGGATGAGATCCTATACTCTACTCCCCAAAAACATAGGCCACCACAAAACCTTGTTCGGTACAGTAACGTAACCGAGACAATATATTCGTTGACCTGTATAGGCCACCACAAAAACGTGTTACGCCTCAGTCCCAAAATACGTAGGACTAGGAATACGTAACATGCTAACCGTATGTATACGAAACTCCAATATGTTGGAAGATCGTAACACACACGTACGCTGTACATGAATATCAAATCCATAAGTGGTAATATACTGCCATAAGTCACACGCAATCTATATCTCATCCATAAAACAAATAAAAAATAGGAATAATAACTGAATCTCAAATATGAAGTCTCAAAGTATGATAGTCAGATGGAAACAAATCCACTACAAATCGACTATACTAAAAACTACTAAATGAGAGAAGATATCAAACTCTAATATAAGATAAACGTCCATAAAGAAATAGCAACTAGAATATCCATCAGCTGCGATGAATCAAAGGTACTCTGAAGGTAAGACCTCCTCAGTCTGGTATGAAGCATCAGGTCCGGATCCGTACTCCTGTGGATACTCCTGCAAGTCTATACCTGAAAAGGGACCAGGTCCTCAGAGGGACATAACAAGATACATAGAAGCATGCCAATAAAGTACTAAAAATAAACATCAAATGGGTCACCTAACCATCTATGTGAATGCAGTTTGAGAACAACTTTCCAACAAGTGGGCTATCTGACCAAAAATGGGATTGGCACGATTCTCTCGAAGAATCAGGGGCCTACAAAGTATGACGTCTTTTGAACCTCAAAGGCCTCCAGGTAATATATAGGGGTCATCATGACCGCGCATCTTCGTCGGAGCGTACGGGTTACACAAAGAAAGTGCAAAAGAGCCCAAACGCCTTACTTATTGTTCTTCCCACCCCATGCTCTAAGCATGTCACATCCATCACACGATAATACCTACTAGCATGCAATTTCTATCAGCAGTTATCCCTATCCGTCGCACGACCTATATCTATCAGTGGCCATCCGAATACGCAAGTTCGTGTCCTACATGAGACTCACACTCGTGTAATAATAGTGTCATGGCCAATAAAACATAAGAATGCCTCATGATAATGGGGCGGTCTCATAAACTAGGTCAACGTGCATATACATAATAAAAATAGAATACGACGCCACCGTCGTTGCACCCAAGTCATTCTTGGACGCGCAGTTTATATAGCAGTTTAAAATATATTAACTAAATAGACAGAAATAAAATACATGCATCATATAGAATATAAATCACAGTACAATGACAAGGTATACTTGCCTGACAAGCAATCTGTATAGTATAAGCGTCCAGATGTCAAGTACACAGGATCAGAAGCTAAGGCCTCCGAATAGACGTCTCCGGATGCTGAAATAAACATCACCAACATTTCCGGAATAAGAGAGATAGCTAAAAAATATGACCCTTCCATCCAATTTGAACACGGGGACAAAACGGTAATTTCGGATTAAAACGGGGTCTATATGTGGCCCACTTTGCACCGAAAAGCGTACCAGAGGTAAAGGTCTCTAAATGGGACAAATTTTAGGTTAAATAAATTCTAAATGTCAATACGAACTCAACGGTATGTCCAATTTTGGATTCCGGTGAGCCGAACACAAATTCGCCTAAAAAGTCAACCGTGGGGCCCGCAAATAGGCGGCTTGGTGAACTGTCTCAGAATCGCGTGAAACTATGGTGACATGAGCAACATGATACCACTAATCAAATGGCACAAGTTTTGTCGTATTCCGACAAGCGTACACTAAATGGTACGATATTTTACAAAAGTCGTGATACGGGAACTTTTTACGGATACAGGTTGATTCCGACGTGCACACACGTCCAAATCAGTTTCCACAAAAGTTCACACGTCAGGATATACCATACGCGCATTTCGGTGCAACTGGTACGCGACGAGGCGGTCCCGTTTGGCGGGGTGCTCTCCTTATCGCAAATTTTTGAGTTTCGAAAACAAGTTTTTATGATTTTTAACCCAATTTATTTCTACATATAACATAAAATAGAATAATCTAAATAACAAAAAATGATCTCGGTTATGTGGTCTTCGTATAGAAAAAGGTATATCTAAGTTTGGATGTCTGTGGAGGAAGATATCAGTCCTTAAACATGGGTGGTCGCAACAGTTTTTTATAGTTGAAATATTGTGATTTTTCTCCAACTTGGCCTCGATTTCTACCTAGGGTTAAGCGATGCACGATGTAAACTAATTAATAGAGTTGGAAGGGGGATAGGTCATGAACATACCGGTGAAGACGGATTGGAATTCGGTCGAGCGACGAGGCAGAAATCTGCGAAGGAAGGAGGGCACGTTACTATCGCATGTCGCGGAAATCTCGTGCGGGTGCGTGGTCGCGGACGCGGCGGTCGGCGGTGCTGGTGGCTGCGCGGTTGTCAGGTGGTAGAGGTCGGTGTGGGGTTTTGGGGAATAAGTTTAGGGTTAGGGTTTATAAGTTATCATATATATATATAGAGAGAGAGAGAGATCTAGATAGAGGGATAGGGTCGCGCGGGTCGAGATCCGCTGCTGCGGGGGTTTAGGGTGAGTAAGGGTTTAGTATTAAGGAATTAGTATTAAGGGTTAAGGGTTTATGGTTTTAGTATAGGTATTCAAGATTTTAGTTAAGGAATTTAATAGATTTATTTATTTATTTTTTTCTTTTTCTTTTTTCCATTACTTATATATATATATATATATATATATATATATATATATATATATATATATATATATATATATATATATATACATATATATATATATATATATGGTAATAAAATTCCAAAAAAATATATTAACATATCTTATAATCTCTCAGCCTTCTACAAGACTTCCTTAAATAAGTTAAAATAAAAATTATAGTTTTGTTTAATAATTTCTAGATGACTATTTACCTAGTAATTAAAATTCCATAAAATCTATTTTCTGCTATATAGACTTAATACAATTAATTTAAGTGATTAATTAAATAATTATAATTTTAAAATAATGGGGTTTTACACATTCCCCCACGAACGACACACAAAGTACATGTTGCGTACGACCTCGTCCGCCGGCATGCCCACCAGTGCCAGTACACTCTCCAGGATCTCCGTAGGGATGACGGCCCATCCGCTGCTGTTGCTCGTGCTGCTCTCACTCTCCATTATTGCGCTGGGTTATTGTAAGACTTTGTTTTGAATTTGGATGTTTTGAACGCCTTGAGAACCTATGAATTGAATTTAAATTTGGAAGTTTTGAACGTCTTGGAAACCTTTGAATAGGTTTTCAACTGTTTTGAACGGGAACCTATAAACGGTGAGAACATATGAACGGTTGGGTAGCTGTGAACGGTTGGAAACCTAATAATGGATTTAAACATACATTTACATTAAAATTAATATTAAAATTAATATTAATACTAATATTAACATTTATATTAAGACTAATATTAATATTTACGATTACAATAAAGTTAACTAGTTATTTTCACGTGCGTTGCACGTAAAAAAAGAAAAAAATATCTACGATATTATTGAAATATATTTTTTTAATTATGATAGAATATTTTAAATATGATTTAAATATATTTTGTTATGATTTATCATAAATATGTTTTTAAAATTTTGGATATATGTTTAGTTAGATAATATCATTTAGTTAGTTTAAATATAATTTAAATTTTAAAATATTTTAGGATTTACCTATGTTCAGATAGTTAGAAGGATTTTAGATTTTTAATTTTTTTTTCAAATATGTGAGAAAACAACTACGGTTACGTACTTAAAATTATTTTTTAGTTTTTAAATTAATTGATTGATGATATACATACGGCTTAGACGGCTCTATTTGGAGCCACTTCTAATCCACATTATAATAGTAGAAGATATTAAAATTACATTAACATTTAAAATAATATTAAAATTAGCATTAATACAAATATTGACACTAATATTAACATTAGTATTAAATTAATATAAATATTAAATTTTACTTTAAAATTAGTATTAAAATTATATTTACATCCAAGTTAATATTAAAATGAACATTAATACTAATATTAAGGTTAATATTTAAAATAATATTAATATTTATATTAACATTAAAATTTATATTAAACATTACTTTAAAGGTAAAATTAATATTAACATGGAAGTAAACCTTAAAATTTGTCCCATTAGCTATCATTTTATTTGATACCACATAATGCTATTTAGTATTCAACACTGTCTAGTGCATTGTCAAAAAATTACAACAATATTTCGCTCCCATCCAAACTATTTTGCTTGCATCATAAACATTTATGACCCGGTAAAGAAATATTAGATTCAAGCATATTAGTCTCATAATTTTGCAACATAATTTTGGTAATTTTTGAATGCTTCGTAACTGAATAGGTTCTAACTGCTAGAAACTCATTCCAGTGAGAAAAAGTTTAAATGTCCAAACACATTCCTAAGAATATGAATAAAAATCATATAAAATTAATAGTTTGACATTTCATAATCCAACCATGGGTTCTCGCCGACGTTAGGTGAATCATCCTCCTCCTCCCAGTTCTGATCCTGGAAGGGATCCTTAAAAACGGTATGAAACCATGTATGTCCTTGAGGTCCCCGTCTAGCCGCACATTCCAGCATCTGCGTAGGTCGAACACGCGGAGACCCTTGCACTCCTTGATAATAGCTCCTAGCCCGTTGTCGTCGAACATACCAAACTTTAGCTCGAGGTGATCGAGATGCAGTATCAAAGAGGCCACTGCCACGGCCTCTGACTCGTCGATGCTTTCCTTCATGAATCTGTTCAGGATCATGAACTGCGGAGGTGGCATATTCCTCCGCAGCTTAACTAGACTCTTGCAATGACTGCCGAAAAGTTGGATGCCCTTCGACGAAATCTAGAGGCAGTAACTGATGTTGAGTTCGGCCAGTATTGGGAAAAAATCTAAATGATTCTCCAAGATTTTATCAC
>JAYESA010000005.1:38135756-38320756 GCA_036927795.1 Iris macrosiphon | reverse complement strand
GCCTCTGAAGACACGATCCCATCATACCATTCCAGCAGTTGCTACCGAGAGGTCTGCTACCTCTCGTCCAGCTCATATTCAGGCAGCTGCTACCGCTCCACTCACCACTCCTGCGGTCGAGGAAGCATTTGCTTCTCTCGGGGATCCTCCTCCACTTGTCGATCCGAGGACTACCCCAGTCGTTCCGGTGGTTCCTCCACCACTTCCTGCACCAGTAGACGCAGCATATTTGTTTGCGTTCTTCAGGGAGATGATGGACGCGCAGCACCGTCAGGTGGATATGATAAGGCTGGGCA
The DNA here is from genome assembly GCA_036927795.1 of Iris macrosiphon. NCBI lineage: Eukaryota > Viridiplantae > Streptophyta > Magnoliopsida > Asparagales > Iridaceae > Iris > Iris macrosiphon. Next base: position 38,320,460 of record JAYESA010000005.1, on the reverse strand, counting down.
TTGAGAACGCCTACCAGGTGGCCATGATGGCAGTGGACAGAGTGGCTCAGATCCAGCCACAGGCAGATCAGACTCAACATCCGAGGCCGGGAAGCATCATTGACTTCCAGGGGATGTGGCCCAAGGAGTTCTGGGGTACAGAAGGAATCCTGTACACGGATGACTGGATAGAGCAGATTAAGGGGATTTTTTGGCTGGCACAGATTCCAGACAGCATGCTGATAGAGGTAGCGGGCAGTCAGATGTTCGACCTTGCTTTGACGTGGTATCGCACTGATACGAGGATCGCGGCACCAGGGCTTACTTGGGGGGCTTTCAAGAGGCTTTTTAAGGAGAAGTTTTTCCCAGATGTGGCGCTCAGTGCTTTAGAGAGCCAGTTTGAGGCACTCGTCCAAGGGAGCATGCTAGTAGACGAATACCCAGCAGAGTTCTGCCTCTAGGCAGATTTGTGGAGGACTTGAGTGAGGCAGCAAAGGCGATAAAGTTTCGCAAGGGCTTGGTCATGGCGGTCAAGTCTTTGACTAGGAGTGACCGCGAAAGTTTTACAAGGGCTTGGTCATGGCGGTCAAGTCTTTGACTAGGAGTGACCGCGAGGCAACTTTCGAGCAGATAGTAGGAGACGCTCAGAGGGCAGAGGATGACTTGGAGCTCAAGTCCAAGAGAGGCAGGGATGATTCAGGTAGTGCGAGTGGTAGTACGGGACCGGCTAAGCGTCCCTATGGGCAGAAGACAGCACAGCAGGGTCAGGATCAGAGGGTGCCCACTTGTGCCTACTGTAGGAAGGCATGACACACTTGGGATGTTTGTAGGAGGAGGCTGAAGGTGTAATTCTTCTGTGGATCTGCTGCTCACCAGATGCGAGATTGCCCTACTGCACCTCCATTTGGTGGAGCACATGATTGGAGAGTTGGAGCTAGGCCACCTGTGGCACAGCATCATGCCCCGCACCAGCAGAGGGAGATACCCCAGCAGGGCATGGCTTATGCGTTGACGGTCGAGGAGGCCAATGCTACGGGTGTCGGGTTAGCATGTCTGTCTCTTTGTTCTTCTTCCTGTCCTTTTTATTCCTTGTGGTGTGCTTCATTAGTACCTGTTAGACTTTTTCTTGTGCTGTGGTAGATAGTGTAGTGACCCTGATTGAGACTGTGATAACACGACTAGTAGGACCATGATCTTGTATGTTGTTTAGGTAGAATTTCTTGACTGTGATTGTTGGGGGTTTGACCTAGAAGAAGTGTGATCTACTTTAAATTTTGAGGACAAAATTTTCTAAGGAGGATAGGCTTGTCACTACCCCATTTCCAGAGCAGGGTATTTTATTTATTTATTTGGTTAATTGTGTATTTATCATAAATATTTGTATTAATATTTAATTTTTGGTTGTATTATTTTTTATTAGTTATTTTATTGTTTTGGCTAGCTTGGACCCATGTCAGACCCTAGTGGACCCATGTCAGACCCAACCAACACCCTTGTTAGACTTATTTATTGGCTTAGAATAGTTATTTATATTTTAGTTAGTTAGTTGGAGTGATTAGGGATTAATTAGAGTGCATTTGGAACCCCAAACCCAAACCCTATTTTTGGATGACTTGATTTGGAGGACATTTGGTCATTTCACCTAACCCTAAACCTAACCTAATTCCTACATAGCCTGGCTGAATATGACTAGCACCCCCTCCTATTCATTTATTTTCATTTTTCTTCTTCTTCTTCTTCTTCTCCATTTCCACTCTCAACTCTTTTCTTCTTCTTCCTTCTTCCAATTTCTACATTCCAAGTAAGTTTTCTCCATTTTTTTCTCTTCCTTCTTCTATTTCTTCCATCAATACAAACCCTAACCCTTTGCTTTCCCCTAACCTAGGTGGGTAGAGCTTAGATTTGGTGTTGGAGCTTGGGTTGGAGGCTTGGAAGCTTGGTGTAGTGGATTTGGGGCTTTTTGGAGACTTTGGCTTGGGATTCCAACTCCCAAGAGGTAAACCCTAATTTTTTTTCTTCTTGTGATTACTCTAATATAGTGTAATTAGTAGTTTAGAACCCTCATAGACCTTAGGGCTATCCATGGGAGGAAGTTGGAGCTTGTTTGGATGTGTTTGGAGACTTTGACATTAGATTTTGTGTCAATTGGGTAAAATCCGAGATTGGCCTAATTTTTGGTGTTGTCCTAGGTTAGACAGACCTAGGTAGACGTACTTGGGTGTCTTGAGGGTAAGTATGTGTCCCCGTTCGGACACGTGAGATCATGTCGCGGAGATTTGGGCATTTCGGGCAGTTTGGGAGTTTTTCGTCGTCGTAGGTTCCGCATACGCATTTTTGCTACGGACCTAGAATCAGTGCGTTAGCATTTTTTTTAGGTTCTAGACATCGATTAGAACTCGTGGGTAAATTTTTGGTCAATTCCGAGTAGGTTTGGTATGCGTTTCACGAGGTATCGCGAACCGCACTCCACGTGTTCGTCGAAATGACCGAATGGCCATTTCGACTTGGTTTCTAGGTTTCGGGCTTGTACGCGGGTTAGTTTAGCTTCTAGGAGTATGTATTAGAGTTTTTGAGTATATATTTATATGTGTAGGTGTGAGTGTGTTTGTTGGTGTTTGTGTATGTGTAGGTGTGAGTGTGTTTGTATATATTTATATATGTATGAGTGTTTGTGTGTGTATATATATATATATATATATATATATATATATATATATATATATATATATATGTATGTGTGTGTGTGTGTGTGTGTGTGTGTGTTTGTATATATATGTATGAGTTTGTGTGTAATATATATATGTATATATGGTTGTGTGTGTATGTATATATGTTTGTGTATATATATATTTAAGTAAGTGTGTGTGCTTGTGTGTCTATGAGTGTGTGGTATGTCGAGAGGGAGATAAAGGGGGACCAGCAAGTAGCTGCTGCAGCTAGAGAGCAGCGAGGTAGAGGCATATGGGAGAGCAGCAGCGATGCGCAGAATGTAGCAGCGAGGCTACAGCAGGATGTAGCCATAGTAGCAGCAGCAGCTAGGAGCAGGGTATGCCAGCAGCAGCGAAGTGAAGCAGCTAGCTGCAGCATTCAGCAGCGCTCGCGGCAGCAGTGCAGCATGCTGCAGCGGCAGCGGCAGCAGCAGCAGCTGCTGCGGGCAGCAGCAGCGGCAGCGCATTCACCAGCAGCGCGCGCACTCTCCCCCTCCCCCTTCTTATATATATATATATATATATATATATATATATATAGATAGTTAGAGGTATATATATGTATATAGATACTAGTGTATATAGATAGATATATAGATATGTACATAAGTATAAGTATAGGTATAGGTAGGTATATATATATATATATATATATATATATATATATATATAGTTATCTAGTAGTTAGTGTTAGAGGGGGAGTAGTTGGGTATCTCAATACCTCGAGATACACAAGGTATTGAGGTATTAGGGGTAAGGTATTGAGATAGCCTAATACTAAGTTATATATATATATATATATATATATATATATATATATATATATATATATATATATATATATATATATATATATATATATATATATATATATATTTTGATGTTATATATATATAAGTATATATATAGATAGTTAGTTAGTTAACTAGTGTTAGTGAGGGGTAAGGCTTGAGTATCTCAATACCTTGAGATACTCAAGGTATTGGGCATCAGGGCAAGGTATTGAGTTTTAGCCTAAGAATGAGGTTAGACTTGGTTATATATATATATATATATATATATATATATATATATATATATATATATATATATATATATATATATATGTGTGTGTGTGTGTGTGTGTGTGTGTGTGTGTGTGTGTGTGTGTGTGTGTCCTACTATATATTATAAAGGGTATAGATGGGGCGTATCGCGTAAGTTGAGATATCGGATACTGAGTGTATCCCGGTATCTCAAGGAGGCGAGTTTGAGAGTTTATTAGCTTAATAACCTAGTTTTGACCTAGAATTTTAGGGGCATCCTAGTTTGACCTAGAGTTGACCGTAGTTGACCCGATTGACCGCCAAAGTCAACTTTTGACCTAGTTTTGACCCAGACTTGACTTTTTGATCCAGATTTTACCGGTTTGATCCGTTTGACCTAGAACGACCCTAGAAGCTTGTTTTTAGCTATTTTATATCTGTTTTAACTCTTTAGAACCCCGTTTAACCTTGCTTTTCGCAATAGGTTCTTGTGACGCCAGTTCAGATCGCCAGTTGCTCAGGACGTCAGGCGAGTACATTCTCTGATAGTTTTTATTATCTGATGATTATTATGATTCAACTTCTAGTATAGTATTCTCTGATTTTTCTGGCACGATACGGACTAGTATTTCTGGATTCATTTACTTGCGATACGTATATTTTATGTTTCTGGCCTCTATTCTGGAATCACCTACTGGCATCACATCGTGACTCACTACAGGCATCACTCATGTTTCTGGCTGGACTCATACTTGATTTACGTGTCGGGTCTTGGATTCACTTGTACTAGTCGGGGCAGGAAAATACTCGAGTAGACATATAAATATTTCCAACTGGAATCACTGGAATCACCCTCTCGTGTCTAATCTGGAATGATATCAGCCGCACACCCAGTGTACGGTGAGCCGTACTTACCCCTAGCCGTTTACATGTCGAAACAGGTATTTCAGAGACACGAGTTCATTCTTTCTAGTCTGGACCCTCTTGCATTTTTTACTGGTCTCACTTATAGTTTCTGGACGACTCATTACATTTATTCTTGCTGGACTCACTACACGTTCTTGTGCACATTATTGCTCTTCGTTTAGATTTCTTGTATCCTGCAGTCATTACTATCTTTCTTCTGATATTCATGCATCTTTACCTTTATGCACCAGTGATATGTATATATTTTCTTGTTTCATACTTTATTTCCTTCACCTTGCTACTTGCTACAACTGCTTTATAGTTTTTATCATTTAACTGGAACTGCTGTTAGAGGTGTACTTGCTCCAATCCTGACTGGATATATTTTTCAGAGAATTCGGAGGATTGGTGTCCGACGTTTTATGGACCTAGCTTGTCGATGGTGCAGACAGGGACCCCCTAGTTTAGGAGTAATTTTCGGGTTGGTAGCCGGGATCACTAGGACCTTAGTTGTTGTTTTTATTAGCTTTTGGTACCGAATTTGTCCCCGATTTTGGATTGAGACCTTGTATTGTATATTATTCTGGATATTGTTATATTATTATTATTATTATTATTATTGTTGTTGTTGTTTTAGTAGCAGTTGTTTAGACTTTGTAGTTGTTAGACTTCTGTGTTATCTTATCGTGCTTAGATTCGTGATTGAGTACTTGTGTTATCTTTATCATATTGCTCCTCCGTTTGGAGTTGAGATCTTGACAGGTACTTATATTGATTGTGTGAGATTGTTAGCTAGATAGTAGACCTAGACAACGTTCTACCGCCGATGCTGCAGCGTAGGCTGGACGTACCCACGACTCATACCTGATTTTCCGGGTACGGATCGTGACAATCTCCATGGGGATGGAGGTCCATCCGCAGCTGTTGGTTTTGTTCTTCTCCATTGCGACTGTTCTTCTCCTTTCACTATGGATATATTTTTACGCGGTTGGGGTCACATTGTAATTTGTATAAATAGGTTTTTATCGGTTGTGAAGATGAATGGATTGGCTAATAACGTGACTTCGTGGCCCATCGTATCTTCCCCAGCCACACCTTCCTATCCTAATAACGTGACACGTGGCAGTAGGGATTAGATACGGGATGAAAACTGGATGTGCATGTAGAACTGCTGTTGATTATTTTGTTTGCTTAAATGCTTGGTTCATTCAATCATTACGTTTACTTAAAAGTTTGGTTGGTACATGGTTTTGGTTTAAAATTAACATTAATATTAACAATAAAATATAAACATAAAAAGTAATACAAATTTATATTAATATTGAAACTAATATTAAAATTGATCAAATGTCATATTTTTAAATTAAATTAACTTTGAAAATTAAAATATAATCACAAAAAATAAAAAAAATGACATTAATATTGGAACTTATATTCAAATGAAAATTACAACTAACGTTAATTTTACCAGACCTTCGGTTCGATTTAAAGCCGATAGGTTTGGATTGCTTCGATCGTTTTGACACATATGTGCACACCACTAAAATTAAATGAGAAATAAAATTAGAGGTATAATTTATGTCATGTCTCAATACCAGAATATGGAGATGAACATGGCCAGCTATCCCGTATAAGGTACTATACGTCGTACGTCGATCAAGGTTGCAACTAGACAAGGGGGTGCATGCTACAATCAGGTCACTTAGGGTCACACGAACATCTATGTCTCAATCAATCAAACAAGAAATAATAATCATAGAGCATATATGATAAAGCAATAAGGCATCCCAAATGCTTTCATCAAAATATTCTGGAGACCAGTTGTACAAATTAAGAAGCTGGTAGAGTAACAAAAGTACATGACAGTAATCAGCTGCAGTCGAATTTATATACAATCATATAAGGAAACTAAATGTCCAGACGTTTAGCGAATAATATCCAGACGTACTACTCGTTATCCTCGGCGGCCATGTTCTTGGTACTCCCCATGAGTCAGGAGAAAGTATGCTGGATCCTCGGGTGCTGGCTCGAAACCTGGTCATGCAAAACCAGTGGGGTTAGACCCCAAATAGTAAGTACCACAAATGAAGCACGCAATAGAGAAACAAAAACCGAAGAAATATATATATATATATATATATATATATATATATATATTGCTTCTGTTTTTGTTAGGTCCATGATATATCCTAGCACAAAGGTCCAACCCTACAACTAAACAAGGATAAGGGTTGAATCCATCACACTATGATAGTCCATTTTCCTAGGTTACTAACAGAATAATACAATCACAACCAAGTCCAATTAATAAGATCGGCCAATCACTTGTACGACTTGCTAATTGTGGAGTCTGAGGTTATCTCAGAATAATGCATAATAGGTATCCTCATATCACGATATTGTCGAACATGAGATAACCGGGCCAAATAAAATGATTATACATGCACTTCACGAATTATACCAGTTCCCCTTAGGCCACTGCGCTAGATCACGGTATTAGCAGTTCCAATGTTCCTATAGTGAAATACTGGCTCGATATTATTTAATAGGTCAGATATTGCACTCCACTAAGGCGGATGATTTACGGTATCTGTGGTGGCCATCCCATAGTGCACTTAGAATGAATCTTTGTAGGAAGGTCGTTAGCATAATCTCGGGTTACCCACTACCAGAATAAGTCAAATTGGCGACATAAAGAAAGGTCGCTAAATGGCCAAAAAATGTCGCTAAATAATTTTAGCGACGTGATTAGCGACGTTTTGTTGAAGTTGCCTTTAAACTAGTCGCTGACAGGAAAAATGTCGCTATTCTGACATTTTCTAGCGACGTAAATGCGTCACTATATTAGCGACGTTTAGCGATGCAATGTTGCTAAATTAGCGACGTTCATTTTTGTCGCTATATGTCGCTAAATTAGCAACGTTGTGCGACTCATTTAGCGACGTTATTTTGACCTGGTAATACTGCCATGTCAGCAATTTGTGACGGGCAGCGACTTATTTAGCGACGTATATACCGACGGGTATATCGACGTATATAGCGACGTATTCAGCGATGTAATTAGCGACGTGAGTAAACGTCGCTAAAAATGTCGCTAAAGATACTAAAAAAATAAAAAAAATGAATATTGAATTGTTTCCAAACCATTCTTCCTGCAGTTTATTAATTCACAATTTGTACAAATTGACCCGGAGCAACCCTCCGTTGAATTTGCTGGGTTCACCGACCCCCTTCGGTTGAACACTCAACACCGATAAATTAACATATATTTAATATGAATAATATAATAAAATTTGAAAAAAATAAAATATTGAGATTATAAACCGAATCAGGAGAAAATGTCGTCATAAAGAATACATCAAATATCCACACAACTGAATCTGAAAGCCTCGTCCTAAAGAATACAAGAAATAATGTCTAAATGCTTCAAAAATAAAAAATATTCATAAATAACCAAATATTATAGGTCTGAAACACAAACAATCAACAAACGGTCCTAACTAGGACTACTGCGGATCTGCAGAAGGATGACCACCAGCGCGCATGAGGGATAAGAACAGATCATACTGCTCCCGTGAAATTGATACTAATATCAATGGAGAAGGCAGTGACGTCGGTGGAGTCTGTGTCGATGTAGGCGCACCAGAAGGACGTATCTGCTCCAACTCTGCTAGTCGCTGGTTGTATGAATCCATGGTAGATAACAACATCGTACTGCTATGAACCATTGAATCATGCATCATCATCAGCCTCTCGCCCATGGACAGCTGTGATGAATGCAGCTCTGTCACGCTGCGCTCTGTCAACGCTCTAAGATCAGCTGTCAAATTTCGGAGCTCCATGATGCTGTGCTCGAGCATATCAAATCATGCGATGAGCGTCGCATCATTCGTCTGCAGCTGGGACAGGGGATGCTCCTCCATCCTTCACAATAACTCGTCACGGAGAGACGCAATCTGACGGTCAATGGCCTCCTGGACTCGGGCCGACGACTGCGAGGGTTGTGGGGAATGCGTACTTGTCGGGGAGGCCCTAGATGACTGCATCGCAGCAAGGGCGCCATAGGATCCCGTACCGTAGTACGTACCGCTCTGGAGACCACCAGCGGCGGTCACCCACAGCTCGTCCGACGACGGAGCTGGAGAGGGCTGCGAGGAAGTACCAGCCTCTCCCGCTGTAGGTGCACTAGCAGTCGCCCGCTCACACAGCCTAAGATACTCGGCCTAGAAAAGTTTGGATACTCGATAATTGCCTAAGTTATATTAAAATTAACACAAAATAAAGTAATACTTACATAGGTCTGTGAGGCCCTCTCATCAATGAGATTCCTACCCTTTCGATGGATGGTCAGGAAGACGGTCACCATGTTTGCATCACTACCCCTCTGTACATGTTAAAAATATATTATTTAGTACTAAAATTAAATATTTTTCCTACTACCATTTTATCGTACTTGCATTAAAATAATATATCTGAAATAAAAGATATACCAAACGACAAAAATTTTCTATTATCGGAATCGAGCCACCACACCACTTTGATGCCTTCTACCTAGCCGCCTTGGCCTTCTCTGTAAAACTCATAATCCTAAAAATCGTATTAAGCTATTTTTTTATATTAATTATTAATTGAATTGTAGTAATTAGTGGCTAATTAGGATAACTAAATTTTTATTAATTTTTATTTTAGGTGTTGGTGCACTTAGGAAATTTTTGGGACTATCAGGAATTTTTTTGAATTTATTTCATGTAGGAGACCCTTTGGACAGTTGCTAGCTTAATGGTGTGCCCAAATATATTTTTTAGAATTTTACTATATATTTATATATATATATATATGTGTATTTAGGGGATTTATGGAGCAATTATAAATTTTCCCGAATTTATTTCATGTAGGAGACCCCTTGAGCAATTGCTAGCTTAATGCTATGTATTAGTGTAATTCTAGATTTTTTCTATAAGTATATACGTATATATAAATATATATATATATATATATATACATATATATTTTATAGGAATTAAGAAAAGAAAAGAAAATAAAATAAAATAAATACTAATAATAACTAATATATTAATAATCATTATTAACTAATCCATTACCAAACCTATTAATAACAACTATTACAACTCCCTTAGCAGCCAGCAAGCAAGGACCGCCCCTATTACAACTAACCCACAGCCACGTATGACCCCCTTTTTGTTGTGAGCCAAGCTACAGACACCCCCCCCGCGGCTTTAACCGAACCCACTCTCTCTCTCCCCCTTTCATAAATATATATATATATATATATATATATATATATATATATTATTCTATTTATAAAACCCTAACCTAATCATCCAGACCCTCCTCTTCTCATCTAGACCTAGAGAGCGCCGCCACCGCAGCCGGAGAACCCCGCCAGGCTGTCCAAACCAATTCCGACGACCGCGACCCCGCGCACTGCAGATTCCAACAGCGAGGTACCTGCGTTCCGGAGTTGTTTTCCGTCGACTCGCTCAACCAAACGCCACCCCGTCTTCACCGGTATGCTCACCCCTTAATCCTCTTCCATATCTGTATGATCATAGACCTCGAAAAACACGAAATCCTAGACAAAAATAGCGCCAAAGTTGGCACAAACAGACCGAATTCTGGGATTGTAAAAAATTGCGGTGACCACCCATGTTGCCGAGTTCGTATCTCCCACCACAGAGATCCGAATTCAGTAATTCTTTTTGGTATGCGTAGACCACTTGACCTAGTTTAATTTCTGTTAAATAACCCTAGATTATTAACTGCAGTGGACATAATTAAATTCGTCACAAAACCCCGTGAACCTACTTTTCTCAGATTTTCAAAAGTTGTGAAACGGAGCGCGTCCCGCCAAACGGGACCGCCCTGCCGTGTACCAAGTGTACCGAACGGTGCACGCAGCGTAACCGGACATGCAAAATTCGTGAAAACTGATTCGGACACTTGTGCGAGCCGGAATTAGCCCGTATCCGCGGACACATCCCGTGTCGTAACTTTTGTAGAAGTCGCACGCATTTTGTGCACGCTAGTCAGATTACGACAAAACTTATGCCACTGGACTCGTGGTAACGCGCTGGTCCTGTGACCCAATTTTCACGCAATTCTGAGATAGTTGACCAAGTCGCCAATTGGCGGGCCCCACGGTTGACTTTTTGGACGAAATTGTGTTCGGCTCATCGAAATCCACATTTGGACATACTGTTGGATTCATATTGATATCTAGAGTTGTTTGACCTATAATTTGTCCCATTTAGAGACTGCTACCCTTGGCACGCTTTTCGGTGCAAAGTGGCCAACAGGTGGACCCCACTTTTACCCAAAATTACCGTTTTGCCCCTATGTCCAAATTGGACGAAAGGGAAGTGCTTTTTAGCTATTTTGCTTATTCTGGGAACGTTGGTGATGTTTATTTCAGCATCCGGAGATATTTGTTCTACGGCCATAGCTTCTGATCCTGTGTGTTGGACTTCGGGACGTTACACTTTACAGCTTTCTTACCAGGCAAGATACCTTGCCAAATTGCTTACAGTATTTTGCATGCTTAGTATAATTCTGTATATTTATTATATTTCTGTATATTTCTTGCATGTGTAGTTTTCTTTCAGTCATTACTATGTATTAGATATGTTGACACACATGGCACTTAGTATCATAGAGGACAATCATTAGGCGTATGGGCTTTTAACCACTCTGGTAAACCGTAGTAACTAGCACGCACTATGGTGGTCGTGTCCGATGGTCGCTACCCCCGAGGTATGTCGATTGATAGAGTCCAAGGGTCGCTACCCCAGCGGTATGTCGGCTGATGATGTCCACTGACGAGCGTATGAGTTGTGAGGATTAGATCGAGTAGCCTACTCTTGCCCATACGTCGAAAAATTGTTCTCATTTGCATTCATATAGATTGTCTTGTACAGCGTACTTATTTATTTTCAAATTATATGCATGTTTACTGTATTCAAATTGGCTCACTTTTCTATATCTTGTTACGTCCCTCTGAGGACCTGGTCCCTTTCCAGGTGTATCTGTTCTTGAGTATTTGCAGGAGCGCAGATTTGGACGGTTACATATGTTTCGAGGATGTCTTCTCTTCGAGCCCCGTGGTTGTTAGCTGTTATTCTTATATTGTGTTTATTGTGTTGTACTTTTCTATTCGAATTGGTAGTGGATTTGTTTTCATCCAACTATCATCCTTATAAACTTGTGTTGAGATCTAGTTATATAGATGTTGGTTATTTATTTATATTGATTTTTTGTGGATGAGATTTAGATTGTACCCTGTGACTTGTGATATATTTTATACCACTTGTGGATTTGATATTCATATTACAGCGTACGTGTTGTAAACCCCCTCAATTTATTCTGTAGATAGTTAGAGTGGGCCAGGAAATTTTTTTTATAGAAAATATTGAAGTTTAGAGTAGAGGATATTTATCTGGAAATTTAATCCAATTAATTAAACCTTTGGTGCGCACTATCGTTGTCTAATTATTCGGAGCCCATTTCCAGCCCATAAATTCCGTACAAATATTGTACACTCGACTCAACTCGCCAAATTAGGCACTGAACTTTTCCGTCACAAAAAAAAGTCAGATTCCGTTGTGCTCTAAATTAATTGCACAATTTTTCGAATCCGAAATTCATATTTAATTTGGTGTCGGACTCCTGTGTCGTTACTCTAAATTTTGGGATACCAACTTAACCCGTTGAGCCGGACCAATAAAAGGGTCCAAGACTGACTCCAAGCCCCCACCATTTTTGGCTTTTGCGCCATTTCCGGATTTTGACCCCAAGTGCCCCAAATTAAATTAAATTTACGGGACGCTTATTTCTATTTAATTCGGGATTACCAACTTGGTAAATCCCATTTAAATTCTAAATTAATCCCAATGCCCATTTAATTAAACCCGTTCCTCACCCACACTACCCCCTCATCATACAATTTAATAAACGCAATTTTTGGCACAATTTTTGCGTCATTTCATGTGTTTATGCAAGTTCCCGAACTTAAGGGGCTAATGTGCAAAAGTAGCGATAGGTGTCACTTTCTCATTGGTTTGAGCCAATGAAGAAAGCCCCCCTTCCCTCTTGGACCGGTCACAACCCCCCTCTCTCTCATGGAATCATTTATCCCTCATGAACAATCTCAACCATTCATTCAATTAATTCAAATCATTCTCCACCACTCATTCATACACACTCTCCTATTTAATCCCCCCCTCACACACATATCCCTAGGCCGGCCCTAATATCTAGGAGCATTGAAAACCCCCCTCCCCTCACTCTCTCTCTCCTCCCTCTCCTTCCCTCAACCGTAAGCTCCCTTCTCCTTTTCTTTTCTTCTTCTTCTTCTTCTTCTTCTTCTTCTTCTTCTTCACCACTTACTTCCCTACTTCACCAACACCCATACTAGCCTTCCCACCACCACCTCAGCCCCTTCCCACACCCCCACGGCCACGTGCATAGCCCACCCCCACCGTGGACACTGTGCACATCCCACTTCCCTCACCACCTCTCCACATCACCACCTCCACTTCACTTCTTTATCACCACCACATCCAACTTCTTCACCACCACCTCATTCAACTTCACCACCACCAACCAGCCCCTTCACCACCCCCATCCAGCCACTCCACCACCACCATCCAGCCCCCCGACCACCATGAGCACCATCAACTCCGACGAGCTTGATTGAGGTTCACTCCTCCACCTCTCATGTATTAAATTCTAGAATATTAATTGTGTTAAATAGGAACTTTAAATAGGAACTTTATATAATAGAATGATGTTAATTATGGAGATGTTCATATATTGTTAGAGTGTATATTGTGTGGATTAGTTTAGTGTATTTTTGAACATGAATAAGTGTCATGGATAAATGCATGGTTGAAGAGAATGATAAATAAATTACTTGTGGGTTAATTACATTTGAAAGAAGGATCTTGAATATATATAAATAGTTAGTGTAGGTTTACTTTGGATTATGTGTTAAGGTATACTTTGGTTAATACTAATGAGGTTCAATGTGAATACATATAAAAATTTAAATGACTTGAGGATGGGTTTAATGAGGTTGTGTCACGCCCCAGTCCCAAAAATACGTAGGACTAGGACACGTAAGCATGCCAGCCGCATGGATATGGAAACTCCAATATATGGAAACCAAATCCACACGTACGCTGTAATATGAATATAAAATCCACAAGTGGTATAAAATATAATACAAGTCACAGGATAAAATCTAAATCTCATCCACCAAAATCATATAGAAATAAATAACCAGTATCTATGAATCTAAATCTCAATAAGAAGTATCTAAGGATGATAGTTGGATGAAAACAAATCCACTACCAACTCAAAGGAAAAAGTAAATACAATATGAGTACAACACAATCGAGCCCAAAATAAGTACCAGCTATCAATCACGGCTCGAAGAGAAGACATCCACGAAGCTTCTATATCCTTCCAAATCTGCGCTCCTGCAAATACTCAAGAACAGGTACACCTGGCAGCGGACCAGGTCCTCAGAGGGACGTAACAAGATACTTAAACACATGCCAATAAAGTACTGAAATAAATATCCACTGGGTCGCCAACCGTCTAAAGTGAATGCAGTTTAAGAACAACTTTTCCAACGCATGGGCTATCTGGCTAAAATGGGATTGGCATAGTTCTCTTGGAGATCCAGGGGCCTACAAAGGCACGGCGTCTTTCGAACACCGGAGGCCCGCCTGATAATAATATAATATATAGTGGTCATCATGACCGCGCATCTCCGGCAGAGCATACGGGTTACACAAGGAAAGTGCAACGGAGCCCACACGTCTTACTTGTTGTTCTCCCCACCCCATGCTGTAAGCATGTCACTTCCATGACACGATAATACCTCTAATAACTGCCAAGTCTACTAGCATGCAAAGTTTCTAACAGCAGTTATTTCTAACGCACGTCCCACACGTACCGATGATCAGTCAATACGTGCGTCCGTGATCTATATGAGACTCACAACTCGTGTAAAAATATGTGTCACAGTCAAATGAAACCTAATGGTGCTACATGATAATGGGGTAGTCTCATGAACAAGGTCAATGCAATACATAAATAAAAATATATCGCGACGTCACTGTCGCGAGCATTTTATATAACAATTAAAATATATGAACTAAGGACAGAAAATAAAGAAGCATGCAACATATGGAATATAAATAACAGTACAATGGCAAGGTATACTTGCCTGGCAAGGAAGCTGCAATGTACCAATAACCTGCTCCAAAAGTCGCGCAGAATAAATCCAACATCCTATGTACATATGATATAATACAATAAAATCATTAGTCATTACACTAGTGCACACACACAAGAATATTTACGCTGGACTCAGGGGGTACACTAGGGGTAACACTAGTCATCTAACACAGTCAATTACGCGTTGAATCATGCGGGTGTCGGATCTTTTAAGTACTGTACACAATAAGTCAGTCAACTAACACGGTCTCGCCAGTACGTCGGTGTACTCAAGGCAGACACCAACATTGTTCTTAGGGTCAACAGGGTCAAGGACAAATACGGGGCAGTCCACGGTGTCCTAGGTCATATAATCTGAATACACCTACTCCTAATTATTTATTAATATATAATTAATTACAATATACACATATACCATATATATTTATATATTGTCAATAATTATACGTATTCCAAGTTGAATAGTATGCATATACTAAATACATATAAATATATTAAACTAATTAATATACGCGTACGAGTACAAGTTTGTGTATGCAGTACAGGGTTCACCGACTCAGGGTCCGTCATCAGCTAACAGTCAATAAGCAATACAAATATCCTACTGGCATACACACACGCACACATAAATGGAGCAGACCGATAGGTTCATACCTTGGAGTACGTGCACGGGATCAACTGGACGACGGCGAGGAGATGTTGACGACGATGATGACGATGGCAGACAAGAACAAAGAAGCAGGCTTGTAAAAGGATTTTCTGAAATTATGCTGCGTGGAACAGAGATAAGTGGTACTGTGCCATCATCACTCTGTATAAAAAGAATAGGTATCTTCACTTTGTTGACCAGCTTTCTCGTACTAGCTTTTCCTTGGAAAAGTTCCTTATTAGCTCTGAAAATCTCTTTCAATCCACCTGTGAGTTTTTGGTCCATAGCAGAATGATGGGGGAATGACCTTGTAGCTTCCCCCACGTCAAAAGGAGTATCAATGCAAACAGCAGCTGCAAGAGGAGTTATCTCTACCACTTCAGCAAGATATTTAGTAAGCATATTTGCACCGTATCCCCAGCCAACACCCATTAAAATTGTCCATGGCCTAAACCTGCTGACATATTGAACAGCTGTGCGGATATCATCGCTGTCAGCAGCAGTAAACAACCTTGCCGTCGTCAGCGAAGAGGGAGAGGGCGAGATGGGGAGGATGATGATGAAGATGAAGAGGAGGAGGATGATGAAGAAGATGAAGAGGAGGAGGATGATGATGACTGCTGTCGACTGACCGGAGGCCGGCCAAGGGGAGGAGGAAAGACAGGGGAGGAGGAGAGCGGAGGAGACTGGTGGTGTAGGTGTAGGTGACTGCTCGTGGTTGCCCGGGAAGTCGGCGGGGGCGTCGGTCTGGGCTCGGAGAAGATCGGTCGTGGGTCGGCTCGCGAGCTCGCGGAGAGGCGGGGAAGAAGAACAGTATGGGTATAGGGGGTATCGGCTGGGTGTGGTCCGACGGGTTCATGGCGGAGCTCCGGCCAAGGGGTGCACAGGGAAGAAGGGGGAGTCGGCTACGGGAAAGATTGGTTTTGGGAATAAAATAGGAAAAGAAAAGTAATGGAAGAGAGTATTTATACATGGGGACTTTTGGTTTGGGTTGACCTAGGAATTTGTGGGCTTGGTCAACTATCCTTAGGGTTGGGCCATGGCTCTCATGAGGGTGTTTGGGAAGGCTAGAATTACATTAATTAAATGCAAGAGTAGATTTAATATACTGGGCGATGTGCGCGCATTGCACATGCTGAAAATTACGGAAAAAAAATCTACATGGAGGGAAAATTGAGTTTCTTCACGAATTGTCCAATGGTGGGGACATCTCAGTGCATTTTTGCATAAAAGCCCCCCAACAATTAAAAAATTGCACAAAGACGGAAATTAGATTTAATTAATTAAATCGAAACGCGTACGATGCTCTAGAATTAATTAGGAATATATGAGATTAAATCAGGCGGAACAAAATTGTCAGGGACGTAGAGGAAACAGTGTAGAATATTAATAAAATTCGGTTTGCCCAAAATGGTCAAGATTGTGTCCCCAATTTCGATTGGGACGCACAAGGGTACAAAATTGAAATTTATATCGAATTAAGAAATAACGTCCGCGACGTTTATTGTGCAGCTAAAATATAGCGCCAGAAAGCAATATTATAATTTGCACAAGGGTCCAAATAGTAGGCAGGCATGTCTAGGATGCGATTGTGAAGTTTCTAGATAGGCAATGGCTAGTGAGGTACTCCAATTATCGAAGCACGGTAAGGTGTGCTACACGTTATTAATTATTGCACAATTAAATAAATGTCGTGTTCTAATTCTAATTGGTTCAAACTAGCCCTAATTTCCCTATCTAAGCCAAGTAGCCCTAATTTTGGGTGAGGGGGTTTACAGGTTGACATAAGTTTAAATATTCATAGTGAGCATGTATCTCGTATTTTGTAAAGTTGGACTGTGAATTAGAGGTTGCCTTCGACATGAAATATAACAAATAAAATTAAATTATGAATTTGAGGTAAAGTGAGTTTTCGACATTTAAATAAATAATCGGGATGTATGGTTCATGATAGAAATTATTAATTGAATTATGGAGAATTAAATTGAGGAGAGCTTATTGATGACAAGTTGATTTTTGACTATCGTACCGATAGTCAACTGTAGTCAACCCCCTAGTGTCTAGTCTCTGATAGTCGTAGCTGAGACTGAGTCTTGGTGTAGATATGTGTAGCACACCTGTCTGTTGTAAAATAGATTATTGATTCTAGTTTGTAATTCATCTCTAGGTATTGCGGGACCTGAGGACTTGGACGCGGTACCCGATCCCCGTCATCAGCAGCCGCACGCAGGCAAGTGTACCTTGCCACCCTGTATTTCAGTTTACAGATATTTATTATTTCGTATGTACATTATGCACATAGTTATATTGACGTTCGGTACTTCGCGTCCGGTTCACAACCGGGTGAAGACGTACGCCGTAGCATCCTAGGAAGATTGTCGGATGATTCGTAGTATCTCGATATGCGTACCTGAGTTTATCGATACCCCAGGACACACTCATACACTGTGATCGTGCCAGATTCCTGTATCCTGATACTGACATCATGACCAGAGACTGGGACGACCTTAGGGTCGCGTCTGTTGAGTTATTTTTCCTTGTGTTGAGACTGTAGTTAGAGGTTCAGGTTCAACGCACAATCGTTGACCGCTTGGGAAGGGGAAGACAGTTACTAGACGCTTGGGCTACTCTGCACGCGCTTATATATATATGTAGTATTTTCTAGTGATACCTGTATCTAGTATAACTGTTTCACCCGTGTGACTCTTTGCCCGGAGCTGCGGTACGTGCCGTGTGTTTCCGTGTCCGGAGCTACGGTTTTATATTAGAAAGCCCACGCGTCGAACGTTGTCTTTAAACTGTGTCACACTAGTTGGTTATGATAGAGTACCCTGTCGTGCACTTGTACTTTCTGTTTACTTGGCATGTTATATTTCTGTATCTTGTTACGTCCCTCTGAGGACCTGGTTCCCTGCCAGTTTTGCAGCATAGGCGATTACGGAGCGCTTGGAGATACTGAAGGAGTGGCATATCTTGCGAGCATGGTACCAGGTACTCACATTATATCTACCGGCATTATGGTTATTTACATTGATTATTCACCTGTTGTTGTAGCCTAGTTTTGTAGACTCATACTTCTTCTCAAGTCTATTCGAGTTAGTGTATTATTGGGCGGCCAACCTTATCACATTTAATTCTTTCTTGTATACTGTTGTACATTGTGGATTGAGACATAGAGGTTTACATTTATGGAAAATTCTAGATAGTGCCCTTTTATATTACAGCTTATACGTATTCGTGTCAGACCAGAGTCTGTTCAAATACGTAGCTGGCGTGCCACGTATTCCTGGTCCTACGTATTTTAGGACCGGGGCGTGACATATTTTTGTGGTGGCCCATGCAGGTCCGATTTAAATCGTCTTGGTCACCTGACTGTGCCAAGCGAGCCTGCAAATTAGGAAAAGATATTATGATTGTTGAATAGGATCTCAATCCATAATCGATTTAAAACTCTTTGTATGTGATTATCGCCCTTGGACTTCCACTTTGCATTCGTTCAATCTTCGTCAAATATCGCTATCCTTGTTTCTCGTCCCCTATTGTTCGGGAAGACGAATGCTTGTGACTGATGACTTCCCTCCAGAAGAAGATCGAAGACCAGACGACAGAAGACAGAATTCATATACCTTACCTTGAGGAAATTATTACCTTGTCAGGATAGATTGATGGGTTCTTTGGATTCTAGAACTAGTGTGGAAGGTTGGCAAGAGAGTTGGACCCAGTGGTACCCTACCCGTGCTGGAGGTAACAGTGATCTTAGAAGTACTGAGAGCTAGAAGGATTGTTGAACATGACCTAGAATATTTTATGTGAATGCATAGCCTAATGATGGAAACTAGTGGTTGTATATGATAGCAATACCAGGAATGATATTATGGACTAGAGGAGATAAAATTTCAAGCTCTCACTTGGAAATAAAATGATAGAAATTTTAGTATGTGAATATTAGTATGATTGTTGACATCATTATTATAATTATAATTATGACTTGGAGAGAAAAATAACGAAAAGAAGAAATTCGAGGAATACAATTTTAGGGAAGACCTTGAGGAGAAGAGAAATTATACATTAGGTAAGAAGGAATTTTTCTTTTGGAGGATTATTGTGGTAAACAGAACATGAGAATTTATTTTGAGGTTAAGTCTGGACGATGACACCGTCCTAACAAGAGTTGATTGAGCCAATACCACGCGACACTCGATCGTCGACGTAGTTGCATTTATATTTTTAGGCCACCAGGTTACCCTGAGTTGAGTTCGGGGAGCCTAGGAGTATGGTGTCCATCTACCTTAGGGGTATATAATTCAGGAGGTGAACCAGTGTACCACCATGTTATAGCAGAGTTGAGGATGTTTTCTAGATAAACTTTTAGGCCTGCCACCTGACAGAAAGAGTTTGTTTCAGAGTTGACTCCAAGAGCCGAGCCGATTATTTTTCCGTCTTTGGACTAGCACCGACAGAGTTTGGTTGAGTTGAAAGTCCATAATAGAGGACCTCTTAGACAAGGGTTTCGGTCGGGCTAGTATTTTTCCATGAGAAGCAACCATCTTATAGTACCGAAGAAGGACGAGACGGTACGACTGCGTATTGATTTCAGGGACGGTATGTTTGTGTATCGATTACAGGATTTAATGCTGTAACGAGAAAGAACAAGTATCCACTGCCGCGCATCGATGATTTTTTTGATCAACTTAGCGGCGCATGTGTATTCTCGAAGATCAACCTCAGATCCGGATATCATCAGATCAAGGTACGGAAAGAGGACATCCAGAAGACGGCCTTTCGGACGAAGTATGGCCACTATGAGTTTCTAGTCATGACCGTTTCTTTTGACCAACGTGCCAGCAGTATTTATGAGCTTGAGGAACAAGGTTTTCCACCAGTACTGGGATAAGTTCGTGGTGGTGTTCATCGACGTCTTGATATATTCTAGGAGCCAGGAAGAGCATGAGAGACATCTCAGGATTGTGTTGGAGACGCTGAAACGTGAGAGGCTATATGCCAAACTCAGCAAATGTGAGTTTTGCTTGGACAGAGTACCATTTTTGGGACACATAATCACCGGAGATGGACTACCAGTTGATCTGGAGAAGATAGCTGCAGTAGAGACCAGGCCTACCCCTACATCGGTTACGGAGGTTAGGAGTTTCCTCGGACTTGCCGGATATTACCGGAGGTTCGTGGAAAACTTTTCGAGGATAGCTGCGCCTATGACGCGACTGACGTATAAAGGCGAAGAGTTTATCTGGACCGACGAGTGTCAGGCGGCTTTCGATGAGCTGAAGAAGCGTCTGACATCGGCACCAATTTTGACACTACCTTCCGGATCGGGAGGACTTGTAGTATACAGTGATGCGTCAGGGAGCGGATTGGGATGTGTACTGATGCAACACGGCAAGGTGATAGCCTACGCATCGAGACAGTTGAGAGTTCATGAGAAGAACTATCCGACGCACGACTTGGAGCTAGCTGCGGTAATTTTGCACTAAAGCTATGGAGACATTACCTTTATGGAGAGCGTGTTGAGATTTATACAAAATGCAAAAGTTTGAAAGTATGTCAACACGCAGATGGAGCTCAACATAAGATAGAGGCATTGACTGGAGTTGATGACAGATTATGATATCGAGTTGCAGTACCACCCTAGCAAGGCGAAGGTAGTTTACGACTCATCGCCAGATGTTAGAGGATTTTCAGGAACTCAAGATTGAGATTATATTGCCAGGTACGGGTGAACAGATGGCCAGTCTCAAGGTTCAGTCCACATTTATTGAGAGGATCAAGACAGCATTGCCTACAGATACGAGATTTAGACGATTGTGAGAAAGGACAGAGGCAAGCATGCAGACGAGACTCAGGATTCTTGGAGATGGATCATTGAGGTATGGAGATCGCCTATACGTTCCAAGTGACGAGCTACGCCAAGAGTTGATGACCGAGGCGCATAGCTCGACTTATTCAATTCATTCCGTGGGTACGAAGATGTACCAAGACTTGAAACAATTCTGGTAACATGGGATGAAAAAAGATATTGCGAGATTCGTGGCAAGATGCTTGGTATGTCAACGAGTCAAGGCAGAATACCTGAGAACTGCAGGATTATTGCAGCCGCTTCCCATTTTCGAGTGGAAGTGGGAACACATTACCATGGACTTCGTCACAGGATTCCCACGAAGCCCTAGCGGGAAGGATGCAGTTTGGGTTGTCGTAGACAGACTCACCGAGTCTGCATATTTCTTGCCCTTCAGAGTTGGGCAATCCACAGAGATACTAGCTGACATGTATATGAGGCAGATAGTACGATTACATGGAGTGCCTGTCAGCATCATATCGGATCGTGATTCCAGATTTACGTCACATTTTTGGCGGAGTATGCAGGAGAGCTTAGAAACTCGTCTCAAGTTCAGCACTGCGTATCATCCACAGACTGATGGACTGTCAGAGCGCACGATACAGATATTAGAGGATATGTTGAGAGCGTGCATGATTGATTTTGGAGGATCTTGGGAGGACCATCTACACTTGGTGGAATTCTCCTACAATAACAGTTACCAGGCCAGCATACAGATGGCACCCTATGAGACACTGTACGGCAGGAAATATAGGTCACCAGTTTGTTGAAGTGACGTGGGAGAGCGTCAGATACTTGGTCCGAAATTGGTGACACAGACAGTAGAGAAGGTCAAGCAGATTCAGAGCCACCTGCGCGCAGCACAGGACAGACAGAAATACTGGGCAGATGCGCACCGCAGACCATTGGAGTTCAAGGAGGGTGACCACGTATTTTTGAGGATATCGTCCACTCGTGGTACCATCAGATTCAGAGGCAGAGGCAAGCTGATTCCGAGGTATATCGGACCTTTTGATATTTTGGAACGGGTTGGCGAAGTGGCTTACCGTCTTGCATTACCTCCATCACTAGAGGGAGTACATGACGTATTTCACATATCGCAGCTGAGGAGATATGTCGCAGACCCTAGCCACGTGCTTGATCATTCGGAGATTACAGTCGGGCTTAGTCTGTCTTACGTAGAGCAGCCAGTTGAGATTCTCGATCGCAGCGAGAAGACTTTGAGAGGACAAACGATTCGACTGGTCAGAGTGGCATGGAAGCACCATTCACCAGGCGAGTCTACTTGGGAGCGCGAGGATTCTATTCGGCAGAGATTCCCGTACTTATTTGAGGAGCAAGGTACGAATTTACGTACGGCAATTTAATTACAAGTTATTTTAAATTCTGTTAGATATTATCGTGCTTTACTTTTAATTTCGGGGACGAAATTTTTCTAAGTTGGGAAGAATGTAAACCCCCTCAATTTATTCTGTAGATAGTTAGAGTGGGCCAGGAAATTTTTTTTTATAGAAAATATTGAAGTTTAGAGTAGAGGATATTTATCTGGAAATTTAATCCAATTAATTAAACCTTTGGCGAGCACTATCGTTGTCTAATTATTCGGAGCCCATTTTCAGCCCATAAATTCCGTACAAATATTGTACACTCGACTCAACTCACCAAATTAGGCACTGGACTTTTTCGTCACAAAAAAAAGTCAGATTCCGTTGTGCTCTAAATTAATTGCATAATTTTTCGAATCCGAAATTCATATTTAATTCGGTGTCGGACTCCTGTGTCGTTACTCTAAATTTTGGGATACCAACTTAACCCGTTGAGCCGGACCAACAAAAGGGTCCAAGACTGACTCCAAGCCCCCACCATTTTTGGCTTTTGCGCCATTTCCGGATTTTGACCCCAAGTGCCCCAAATTAAATTAAATTCACGGGACGCTTATTTCTATTTAATTCGGGATTACCAACTTGGTAAATCCCATTTAAATTCTAAATTAATCCCAATGCCCATTTAATTAAACCCGTTCCTCACCCACACTACCCCTCGTCATACAATTTAATAAACGCAATTTTTGGCACAATTTTTGCGTCATTTCATGTGTTTATGCAAGTTCCCGAACTTAAGGGGCTAATGTGCAAAAGTAGCGATAGGTGTCACTTTCTCATTGGTTTGAGCCAATGAAGAAAGCCCCCCTTCCCTCTTGGACCGGTCACAACCCCCCTCTCTCTCATGGAATCATTTATCCCTCATGAACAATCTCAACCATTCATTCAATTAATTCAAATCATTCTCCACCACTCATTCATACACACTCTCCTATTTAATCCCCCCCCCCTCACACACATATCCCTAGGCCGGCCCTAATATCTAGGAGCATTGAAAACCCCCCTCCCCTCACTCTCTCTCCTCCCTCTCCTTCCCTCAACCGTAAGCTCCCTTCTCCTTTTCTTTTCTTCTTCTTCTTCTTCTTCTTCTTCTTCTTCTTCCCTCCTTCTTCACCACTTACTTCCCTACTTCACCAACACCCATACTAGCCTTCCCACCACCACCTCAGCCCCTTCCCACACCCCCACGGCCACGTACACAGCACACCCCCACCGTGGACACTGTGCACATCCCACTTCCCTCACCACCTCTCCACATCACCACCTCCACTTCACTTCTTCATCACTACCACATCCAACTTCTTCACCACTACCTCATTCAACTTCACCACCACCAACCAGCCCCTTCACCACCCCCATCCAGCCACTCCACCACCACCATCCAGCCCCCCGACCACCACGAGCACCATCAACTCCGACGAGCTTGGTTGAGGTTCACTCCTCCACCTCTCATGTATTAAATTCCAGAATATTAATTGTGTTAAATAGGAAGTTTATATAATGGAATGATGTTAATTATGGAGATGTTCATATATTGTTAGAGTGTATATTGTGTGGATTATTTTAGTGTATTTTTGAACATGAATAAGTGTCATGGATAAATGCATGGTTGAAGAGAATAATAAATAAATTACTTGTGGGTTAATTATATTTGAAAGAAGGATCTTGAATATATATAAATGGTTAGTGTAGGTTTACTTTGGATTATGTGTTAAGGTATACTTTGGTTAATATTAATGAGGTTCAATGTGAATACATATGAAAATTTAAATGACTTGGGGATGGGTTTAATGAGGTTGACATAAGTTTAAATATTCATAGTGAGCATGTATCTCGTATTTTGTAAAGTTGGACTGTGAATTAGAGGTTGCCTTCGACATGAAATATAACAAATAAAATTAAATTATAAATTTGAGGTAAAGTGAGTTTTCGACATTTAAATAAATAATCGGGATGTATGGTTCATGATAGAAATTATTAATTGAATTATGGAGAATTAAATTGAGGAGAGCTTATTGATGACAAGTTGATTTTTGACTGTCGTACCGATAGTCAACTGTAGTCAACCCCCTAGTGTCTAGTCTCTGATAGTCGTAGCTGAGACTGAGTCTTGGTGTAGATATGTGTAGCACACCTGTCTGTTGTAAAATAGATTATTGATTCTAGTTTGTAATTCATCTCTAGGTATTGCGGGACCTGAGGACTTGGACGCGGTACCCGATCCCCGTCATCAGCAGCCGCACGCAGGCAAGTGTACCTTGCCACCCTGTATTTCAGTTTACAGATATTTATTGTTTCGTATGTACATTGTGCATATAGTTATATTGACGTTCGGTACTTCGCGTCCGGTTCACAACCGGGTGAAGACGTACGTCGTAGCATCCTAGGAAGATTGTCGGATGATTCGTAGTATCTCGATATGCGTACCTGAGTTTATCGATACCCCAGGACACACTCATACACTGTGATCGTGCCAGATTCCTGTATCCTGATACTGATATCATGACCAGAGACTGGGACAACCTTAGGGTCGCGTCTGTTGAGTTATTTTTCCTTGTGTTGAGACTGTAGTTAGAGGTTCAGGTTCAACGCACAATCGTTGACCGCTTGGGAAGGGGAAGACAGTTACTAGACGCTTGGGCTACTCTGTACGCGCTTATATATATGTAGTATTTTCTAGTGATACCTGTATCTAGTATAACTGTTTCACCCGTGTGACTCTTTGCCCGGAGCTGCGGTATGTGCCGTGTGTTTCCGTGTCCGGAGCTACGGTTTTATATTAGAAAGCCCACGCGTCGAACGTTGTCTTTAAACTGTGTCACACTAGTTGGTTATGATAGAGTACCCTTTCGTGCACTTGTACTTTCTGTTTACTTGGCATGTTATATTTTTGTACCTTGTTACGTCCCTCTGAGGACCTGGTTCCCTGCCAGTTTTGCAGCATAGGCGATTACGGAGTGCTTGGAGATACTGAAGGAGTGGCATATCTTGCGAGCATGGTACCAGGTACTCACATTATATCTACCGGCATTATGGTTATTTACATTGATTATTCACCTGCTGTTGTAGCCTAGTTTTGTAGACTCATACTTCTTCTCGAGTCTATTCGAGTTAGTGTGTTATTGGGCGGCCGACCTTATCACATTTAACTCTTT
This sequence comes from Iris macrosiphon, assembly GCA_036927795.1. Lineage (NCBI taxonomy): Eukaryota > Viridiplantae > Streptophyta > Magnoliopsida > Asparagales > Iridaceae > Iris > Iris macrosiphon. Next base: position 38,294,542 of record JAYESA010000005.1, on the reverse strand, counting down.
CTTGTATACTGTTGTACATTGTGGATTGAGACATAGAGGTTTACATTTATGGAAAATTCTAGTTAGTGCCCTTTTATATTACAGCTTATACGTATTCGAGTCAGACCAGAGTCTGTTCGAATGCGTAGCTGGCGTGCCACGTATTCCTGGTCCTACGTATTTTGGGACCGGGGCGTGACACGTGCGGATTTTGGTTTCCATATATTGGAGTTGCCATATCCATGCGGCTGGCATGCTTACGTGTCCTAGTCCTACGTATTTTGGGACTGGGGCGTGATATGTTTTTGTGGTGGCCCATGCATGTCGAGAGCATATTATCTCGGTTACGTTATTGTACCGAACAAGCCTGCACCTAGGACTAGAGTATAGGATCTCATCCACAATTGACTATGATTCATCTTTCTCCTATCTGTTCTATTTGAATAATTATATCATGCTTGATTCATGTACTTCCCTAATAGTTTCTTGAGTAGAGCCTTCTGCTAGAATATAGGAACCCCTGTTATTAGGATGATAATTATGGTAGCACACCTATTAAGAATACAACGAGAATATAGATACACCACTAAGTTTAGAATATCTAGTGAACCCTAGAAAGCCTTATCTATAGAGTGGTTTACCATTACCCCTTGATGTATTATGAGGACTTGGGAGTAGTATAGATACTACTAGAGTTAGTCATAAGTTTGACCATATTGTTTGACCCTAGTATTGAGGAACCAATAGAAATCCAAGGTTAAATATTAGGGCTGGACCTAACTCTTATGGTGAGATAATATTAGAACTATAAACTTAGATCATTGTCTTATTAGTAGCAGATAGTACCTTAGGAAGCCAAGAGCAATGAATATAATATTTCTCTTGATCATAACTCGAACATAGCAACTAGCATACCACTCCTCCTTAAAAAACCGTGATGTTATCTAGAGCACCTATTTTAATTTTATATATTGTTCCTCTGCGACCTTAGCGTTCGCTAATTGCGTGATGACTAAATTTTGTTCCTCTATTCTTCATCTTTCAACTCGTGCCATCTGACACTTCTGATTATAGACCAAGTGATTTTATTCTATGTTAGGATATATATAGCTTGCTAGGATTATAATTGTTAATGTTAAAATTTGAAATTGTGTGCCTTGTAGTTAGAACCTGATAGTTGAGTTGTTCAATTAGATTGTGATGATTATCCCTAGTTGTAGATCACGTAATTTGTACCCTCACCTCGATACGAGTTATATTCCCTCCCCTTAAGGCTAGTAACCTTTCTATTCTTGCTATTGACACTTGTTCCATAAGCGCTATGACTAAGACTTAAGACGACCATGACCTATGTAATGTAAAAGGATACCTTAATAGGTACCAAGACCCTTTCTCGTAGACCTTAATAGGAGTTTCTACAGTATCCTTAAGACAATTACAGTATTAGTTTATTGTTATAAGTTGGGTAGTATACCTCACAACCTAGTATCACATAGTCTTTTGACCTATTATTGAAGTGTGATTGAACAACATTAACTGCATGCTATCTTAGGAAGACGATATTTTTTTTTCAGACTATAGAACTTAGAGGCTATACCCCTACTTTGTCGAATATCGACTTAGACAAGAAATTAGTATGACAACTGTAGAGATTATGGAGTCTTACCTTTTGTGAACTTGAATTATTATGTACCTTCTTTCATCATAATCCAGCGTATCTATGTTTGTTGTACTACCTTGACTTATGTTGCTATTATAGCCTAGTGTTTGCAAGCTTATTCTTTTATCGAGCTTGCTCATGGCATATGTATTATTGGGTGCACACAATGATACAATTGCCTAATCAGAATCGGTGTATTAAGGTCTAGCTAACCTTAGTGCACTTGGTTCGCTCTTCGCATGACTACTTTACGTGGATTGAGATATATGGTAGTAGACGGATATACTTTCCCCTAGACATGTCTGACATATCGTATCGGTTACATAACTGTACTGATACGAGCATGTAAATAGAAAAGTACAAAAAAAAAGGATTTCAATCCACAACTGTCCTGACAACTCTCTTTTTGAATTCTTTAATCTCTTTGAACCTCGTACTTGTATTCTGTCACCTTCACCTTGAATTCTTTATTATTGCTCTCGGTCTTCCCTTATTTCGGAAAGATGAAATCTCGTGCTTGGTATAAGTTGACACACTGATAATACTAGGTATACCCCATAGGGCTAATCACATGTCTTAGTGACTCTCTTTTATAATTGATTAAGGGCATATCATAGGTGATATGTTTGGTGTTAAAAACTTTGAGGATTGAATAACATGATTAAATAATTTGAGGAATAGTTTTCCTAGATGTATAGCCTTAGGTGATAGATGGGTAAATTTTAAGTGGGTAGATTGAAAAACCTCACTCAAAATTGGACCTACTTGGCTTAGGTAGTGAGACTAAGGCTAGATTGAATCCAGCAGAAATAGAACACGATATTTTTTTTAATTTTGCGATAATTATATCACTTAGCGCATCTTACCGTGCTTCGATAATTGGAGCACTACACTAGCGACTGTCTTCCTACAAATTCTACACCCTTATCCTAGACGTGCCCATCATCCAATTCTCATCTTTGTGCAATTTTTCAATTGTTGGGCGCTTTTATGCAAAAGAGCTTTAGGTGTCCACACCATTGGACATGACACATGAAGAAACCTATTTTTTGCTCATATGGATTTTTCCATAATTTTTTGGGATGTGCAACGCGCAACATCGCCCACCCCTTTAAACTTAGCCTTGCATTTTAAACAATACAAATCTTATACCACCCTTGACTTTCTACCACGGCTTAGTTTTAATTTCGAGGACGAAATTTTTATAAGTTGGGTAGAATGTAAAATCCCTAATCCTAAAAATCGTATTAAGCTATTTTTTATATATTAATTATTAATTAAATTGTAGTAATTAGTGGCTAATTAGGAGAAATAGATTTTTATTAATTTTTCTTTTAGGTGTTGGTGCACTTAGGGAATTTATGGGACCATTAGGAATTTTTCTGAATTTATTTCATGTAGGGGACCCTTTGGACAGTTGCTAGCTTAATGGTGTGCACAAATATATATTTTAGAATTTTTTTATGTATATATATATATATATATATATATATGTGTGTGTGTGTGTGTGTGTGTGTGTGTGTGTGTGTGTATTTAGGGGATTTATGGAGCAATTATAAATTTTTCCGAATTTATTTCATGTAGGAGACCCCTTGAGCAGTTGCTAGCTTAATGCTATGTATTAGTGTAATTCTAGATTTTTCATATGAGTATATACGTATATATAAATATATATATACATATATTTTTATAGGAATTAAGAAAAGAAAAGAAAAGAAAAGAAAAAAATACTAATAATAACTAATACTATTAATAATCATTATTAACTAATCCATTACCAAACCTATTAATAACAACTATTACAATGACCTTAGCAGCCAGCAAGCAAGGACCGCCCCTATTACAACTAACCCACAGCCACGTATGACCCCTTTTTTGTAGTGAGCCAAGCTACAGACCTCCCCCCCCCCCCCGCGGCTTTAACCGAACCCACTCTCTCTTTCTCCCTTTCATAAATATATATATATATATATATATATATATATATATATATATATATATATATATATATATATATTATTCTATTTATAAAACCCTAACCTAATCATCCAGACCCTCCTTTTCTCATCTAGACCTAGAGAGCGCTGCCACCACAGCCGGAGAACCCCGCCAGGCCGTCCAAACCAATCCCGACGACCGCGACCCTGTGCACTGCAGATTCCCACAGCGAGGTACCTGCGTTCCGGAGTTGTTTTCCGTCGACTCGCTCAACCAAACGCCACCCCGTCTTCACCGGTATGCTCATCCCTTAACCCTCTTCCATATCTGTATAATCGTAGATCTCGAACAACACGAAACCCTAGGCAAAAATAGCGCCAAAGTTGGCGCAAACAGACTGAATTCTGGGATCGCAAAAAACTGCGGTGACCACCCATGTTGCCGAGTTCGTATCTCCCACCACAGAGATCCAAATTCGGTGATTCTTTTTGGTATGCGTAGACCACTTGACCTAGTTTAATTTCTGTTAAATAACCCTAGATTATTAACTGCTGTGGATAGAATTAAATTTGTCACAAAACCCCGTGAACCCACTTTTCTCAGATTTCTAAAAGTTGTGAAACGGAGCGCGCCCCGCCAAACGGGACCGTCCCGCCGTGTACTAAGTGTACCGAACGGTGCACGCAGCATAACCGGACATGTAAAAATTCGTGGAAACTGATTCGGACGCGTGTGCGCACCGAAATCAGCCCATATCTGCGGACACATCCCGTGTCGTAACTTTTGTGGAAGTTGCCCGCATTTTGTGCATGCTCGTCAGATTATGACAAAACTGCGCCACTGGACTCGTGGTAACACGCTGGTCCTGTGACCTAATTTTTACGCAATTCTGAGATAGTTGACCAAGTCGCCAATTGGCGGGCCCCACGGTTGACTTTTTGGACAAAATTGTGTTCGGCTCATCGGAATCCACATTTGGATATACCGTTGGGATCGTATTGATATCTAGAGTTGTTTGACCTATAATTTGTCCAATTTAGAGACTGCTATCCTTGGCACCCTTTTCGGTGCAAAGTGGCCCACATGAGGACCCCACTTTTATCCGAAATTACCGTTTTGCCCCTGTGTCCAAATTGGACGAAAGGGAAGTGCTTTTTAGCTATTTTGCTTATTCTGGGAACGTTGGTGATATTTATTTCAGCATCCGGAGATATTTGTTCTGCGGCCATAGCTTCTGATCCTGTGTGTTGGACTTCGGGACGTTACACTTTACAGCTTTCTTACCAGGCAAGATACCTTGCCAAATTGCTTATAATATTTTTGCATGCTTAGTATATTTCTGTATATTTATTGCATTTCTATATATTTCTTGCATGTGTAGTTTTCTTTCAGTCATTACTATGTATTAGATATGTTGACACACACATGGCACTTAGTATCATAGAGGACAATCATTAGGCGTATGGGCTTTTAACCACTCTGGTAAACCATAGTAACTAGCACGCACTATGGTGGTCGTGTCCGATGGTCACTACCCCTGAGGTATGTCGATTGATGGAGTCCGAGGGTCGCTACCCCAGAGGTATGTCGGCTGATGATGTCAACTGACGAGCGTATGAGTTGTGAGGATTAGATCGAGTAGCCTACCCTTGCCCATACGTCAAAAAGTTATCCTTATTTACATTCATATAGATTGTCTTGTACAGCGTACTTATTTATTTTCAATTATATGCATGTTTACTGTATTCAAATTGGCTTGCTTTTCTGTATCTTTTTACGTCCCTCTGAGGACCTGGTCCCTTTTCAGGTGTATTTGTTCTTTAGTATTTGCAGGAGCGCAGATTTGGATGGTTATATATATTTCGAGGATGTCTTCTCTTCGAGCCCCGTAGTTGTTAGCTGGTATTCTTATATTGTGTTTATTGTGTTGTACTTTTTTATTCGAATTGGTAGTGGATTTGTTTCCATCCAACTATCATCCTTAGATACTTGTGTTGAGATCTAGTTATATAGATGTTGGTTATTTATTTATATTGATTTTCTGTGGATAAGATTTAGATTGTACCCTGTGACTTGTGATACATTTTATACCATTTGTGGATTTTATATTCATATTACAACGTACGTGTGGATTTTGGTTTCTATATATTAGAGTTGCCATATCCATGCGGCTGGCATGCTAACGTGTCCTAGTCCTATTTTGGGACTGGGGCGTGACATCTCAGACCTTTCCTTGTACCTAGGATCATCGAATCTAGCCCTCATCGCAGTCCACTTCTCAGGCATGATCCAACCTTGGATCGATTTTCTAACGCGATCACGAGCCTTCTGGTCATCCAGAGCATCACCGATAAGCTTGGCAGCAACGACAGAAAATATCTGCTCGATAAACTCGGTCCGGTGCGGAGGATAGAAATACGTTTGCTACAATAAGTAATTTAGTAAGTTATATAATATACATAAATTAGATGATTGATATAATATACTTTTACCTTGTAGTACACAAACCAGAATGCCTTCCTCTCCTCCGGAGCATCAGAGTAGTTGATCCAAGGGCCACCATAGTTGTTCCTCAGAAAGAGGCCCAGGCGTCTCTGTACCGACGAGGGACAATATCTATACAGAGATAATTATTTTTATCGAAAAAGTCAATATATGATAAATAAAGAAATACAAGATATATATGATGCTAAACCATCTAATTGACTTACTTTGTATCGTCGGCCTAAATCTCTGTCCTCGTCTCCTCCGGAGGTGCGCATGGAGGGTCTAGCTGATGTTGGGACGACGTTGAGTCGACCTCCTCCATATGATCATCTGTCTCCATGGTTTCGTCAGCAGGAGGAACGTTGGATGAGGGAGTACTATCAGGCCTGGAACTACTCATCCCAGGAGTGATGCCACGTAACGTCGTCGCAGTCGGAGATATGACTGGTTGATATACTGGAGTACTAGGCGACGAGGATCCAGAACCAACAGTAGGCAGTACCAGAGGAGCACTCCGTCTACCTCGAGACCTGTCGAACCCTCTGCGTCGTCCTGTCATACCTGATAACAACATATGATGAATAAAGAAATACATAAATATATAGTATATTCTACAGTCAAAATGTTATGCATATCTCACAACATTCATAGAATTGTACAGTAAATAACTAGTGGTGTCACAAGTCTAAATGGATAGTACATTCTACAGTCAAAATATAATACATATTTTCGTCGAAATAGTACATTCTACAGTCAAAATATAATACATCCTACAGGCAAAATATTTTATTTTTAATCATCTTCAAAAAATTTATCTTGTTCGCATTCCTCGTCCTCCTCTTCCTCTTCCTCCTCATCTTCACTTTCATCTACTTCGTCTTTGTCTTCGTCTTCGTCTTCCTCTTTAGATAATTCTACATCTTCTACATTATTACTCGTGTAATGAGTAACTTCCGTTGAGTCCACATCTACAATATTTGTTACAAGAGGTAGCTCGTCCTACTGATAAGCTATTTCGTCAATGTCAAAGGTATTTCTAGCTTTAGTCTTGCATACTGCCCACCAATCTGACCTCGTTGTCCCCCGTCTAGGATACATTATGAAGTACACGAGTTGAGCCTGACTTGATAGGACAAATGGTTCGTAGTCTTGATATCTATACTTGTAGTTTATATCCACAAGGCCATGCTTGTCAATTTTTCAACCTTGATCTTGAATCAGATCGAACCATTTATACTTGAATAACACGATCTTAGCAGGTTCTGTGCCATAATTATATGTCAACTCCATAATCTCTCGTAAGATGCCAAAGAAATTATTGCCTGGATTGACGTCTTTATAGTTCAAAGATTTGATACACAAACAACTATTTTTTGTGGAATCAAGATCCAAAAAGCTGTCTCTGATCGAAGTATTTGTTGACTTGAACCTAAACCCATTCACACAAAAACTTGGCCATATTTTAATGGCAGTAATTGGTCCCTTGGCTAGAGTTCTAATGGATTCAGTCTCGGGTGTTATTAGATGATCGACCTAAATACCAAAGTAGCGATAGTAAGTTATTTATTATACAAGTGCAGAAAGAAAAAGTAATTACCAAGCTCCTTACATATGCGCTCAACCAAGAAGGAAAATGGTGTCTCATTTCTTGTTCTACTTCTTCATCTGTTATATAGGGTCTAACCGACCTCAACTCATCATTATATGTGCTGAAAAACAACTAAGCAACCGCTGATTAGTAGCATAATAGTAGCTTATACTATTACATTGAGATGATGTAAACGTAGACGTATTAATTACTTACCCCTCTAGCTTCTCTACTTCATTCTCGTCGCAATTGAGTTAAATATACAACTGAGCAGCCCTTAGCTCGTCGTCATTCAAATATCTCTTTTTTATTTTCCCCGAAGGCTTTTCGGACGTATTGAATACTTTAAGTATTGCATCATTAGATTCCCGATATCCGTCGTTGTTTCTCGGAGATCTCGTTCTATTAGTAGAAATATGAGGTTTGAAATACGCGAGCAAAAGTTTGTATTCTCCTCGAGAACATAAGCTTCATAAATAGAGCCCTCAACCCGTGCCTTATTTTTCACCTTTCTCTTTAGGTAATTTAGATGCCGCTCGAAGGGGTACATCCACCGATAACCGACAGGACCACCAACACATGCCTCATAGGAAAGATGAATTGTCAAATGCTCCATAGAGTCAAAGAATCCAGGAGAAAACACCTTCTCGAGCTTACATAGTGTTACCGCAATGTCATTCTCTTGCTTTTCTAGAAGATCGAAGAGCAACTTAGTAGAACAAAGATCTCTGAAGAATATGCTGAGCTCTGTCAATGGATCCCAAATGACCTACGATAAGAATTTTCGAAATACAATCGGAATTAACCTCTCCATGAATACGTGACAATCGTGGCTCTTCATACCTGTAAACCCCCTCACCCAAAATTAAGTCTACTTTGCTTAGATAGAGAAATTAGGTCTAATTAGAATCCAACTAGAAAGAGAACATGGTATTTTATTTTGTACAATGTTTATATCACATCGTACACCTTACCGTTGCTTCGATAATTAGAGCACTACTCTAGCTGTTACCTTCCAACAGATTTCACAACCTTGTCCTAGACATGGCCGCCCACCATTCTGACCTTTGTGTAACTTATAATTATGCTCTCTTGTGCTACGTTTTAGTCGCACCACATTCATCGCGAACGTTTATAATTTATTCTAAATAAATATAACCTTGTACCCCTGTGCGTTCCAATCGAAATTGGAGACACAATCTTGACCCATTTCATACAACCTAATTTTCGATAATATTCTACACTAAATCCTCTATATCCATGATACTTGAGTCCCACCTAATTTTATTCCCATGTACTTCTAATTAATTCCAGAACACCTTGCGCGGTAATTTAATTAATTTAAACCCAATTTCCATCTTTGTGTAATTTACCCAATTGTTAGGCGCTTTTATGCAAAAGTGCATTGTGGTGTCCACACCATTGGATAATACATGAAGAAATCCAACTTTTTCTTTCATAGGAAAATTTTCCATAAATTTTCGGAATATGCAACGCGCAACATCGCCCCTTTATTTTAAACAAATCCTTGCATTTAAACAATGCCATTATGGCCTCCCAAACATCCTCATGTGAGCCCAAGGCCCAACCCAAGAGAATGTTGACCAAGTCAAACTATTCCTAGGTCAACCCAAACCAAAGTTTTACATATAAATATATCACATGTTCCTTTATTTCCCCAAAATACCTAAACCTAAAATAACTTCCCAGCCGACCCTAGTCACCTTCAACCTCCCCCTCCGGCCATCCACCGCGTCTTCCCGCCGTCTTCGACACCTCGACCACAGCCCACCGAGCCCTCCACCCTGAACGCCGCCATTCTCCGCCTGTACAGTCCTCTACACCGAGTGGCCACCCTCTCTATCCTCCCTCGAATCCTGTCACGCCCCAGTCCCAAAAATACGTAGGACTATGACACGTAAGCATGCCAGCCGCATGGATATGGCACTCCAATATATAGAAACCAAAATCCATACGTATGCTGTAATATGAATATCAAATCCATAAGTGGTATAAATCTATCACAAGTCACAGGGTATAATCTAAATCTCATCCACAGAAAATCATATATAAATAAATAGCCAATATCTATGAAACTAGATCTCAATACAAAGAATCTAAAGATGATAGTTGGATGGAAACAAATCCACTACCAACTCAAATATTTAAGTGCAAACATAACATAAGTACATCCCCAATAATCATGAGGCTCGAAGGGCAGGCCTCCTCAAATAGAATCAACCAGTCCGGATCTGCGCTCCAGCAAATACTCATGAACATCTACACTTGGAAAGGGACCAGGTCCTCAGAGGGACGTAACAAGATACATAGAAGCAAGCCAATTTGAATACAGTAAACATGCATAATGTTTGAAAATATATAAGTATGTTATACAAGACAATCTATATGAATATAATGATGACAACTTTTTGACGTATGGGCAAGGGTAGACTACTCGATCTAATCCTCACAACTCAAACACCCGTCAGTGGACATCAAAAATTGACATACCGCGGGGGTAGCGACCAGCGAGACTCCAAAAATTGACATACCGCGAGGGTAGCGACCAGCACGACACACGCCCGTAGTGCAAGTTATATACTATGGTTTACCAGAGTGGTTAAAAGCCCATACGCCTAATGATTGTCCTCTCATGATACTAGGTGTCAAGTGTGTGTCAACATATCTAATATATAATAATGACTGAAAGAAATTACACATGCAGTGAATATACAAAAATGCAATAAATATACAGAAATATAATAAGCATGCAAAGTACTGTAAGCAATTTTGCAAGGTATCTTGCCTGGTAAGAAAGCTGCAAAGTGTAAACGTCCAGATGTCACGCGCACAGGATCAGAAGCTATGGCCTCAGAACAAATGTCTTCGGATGCTGAAATAGATATCATCAACGTTCCCAGAATAAGCAAAATAGCTAAAAAGTATTTCCCTTTTGTTCAATTTGTACACAAGGGCAAAACAGTAATTTCGGGTCAAAGTGGGGTCCACGTGTGGCCCACTTTGCACCGAAAAGCATGCCAAGGGTAACAGTCTCTAAATGGGATAAATTATAGGTCAAACAAACTCTAAATATCACTACGAACTCAATGGTATATCCAAATGTGGAATCCGATGAGCCGAACACAATTTTGCCCAAAAAGTCAACCGTAGGGCCCGCCAATTGGTGACTTGGTCAACTGTCTCAGAATTGCATAAAAATTGGGTCACATGACTATCGCATTACCACGAGTCCAGTTGCACAAGTTTTGTCGCAATCTGACGAGCGTACCCAAAATGCGTAGGACTTTCGAAAAGGTTGCGATACGGGGATTGTCTGCGGATACGGGCTGATTCTGACGTGCACACGCGTCCGAATCAGTTTTCATGAAATCTCACATGTCCGGGTACGTTGTGCGCACCGCTTGGTACACTTGGTACACGGCAGGGCGGTCCCGTTTGGCGGGGCGCGCTCTATTTCATAATTTTTTGAAATCTGGAAAAGTAGGTTTTTGTGGTTTTCCAACGAATTTAGTTCTACATATAGCAGTTAACAAATTAATATAATTAACAAAAATTAAACAAGGTCAAGTCTCCATATACCAAAAATAAAAATTAAATTCGGATCTCTGTGGTGGGAGATACGAATCCGGGAACATAGGTGGTCACCGCAGTTTTCTGCGATACCCAAAAGTGGTCTTTTTTGTCAACTTGGATGCTATTTTTGCCTAGGGTTACGCACTGTTCGAGGTCAACTATCATACAGATATTGAAGAGGGTTAAGTGGTGAACGTACCGGTGAAGACGGGGTCGAGTTTGGTTCAGCGAGGTGACAGAAAACAGGGCTTTAACACATGTAAGTTGCTGTTGAATTCTACAGTTGAGCGGGGTTGCGCGGGGTCGCAGTCGTCGACGGCGGTTCTGGGCGGCTGAGGCTTGGTTCTCCGGTCGAGGGCGGCGCGGTTCGATGGGAAGGAGGAGATGAGAAGATCTAGGGTTAGGGTTTTGGTCGAATGAGGATATTATATATAAGAGGTGGACGCGGGGGCTTTCTGCGCTCGCGGGGGGGATGGGTTTGCGTATGGGCCGCTGGGGCTGCTGCTGCATATTACTAAAGGGGGTGCGGGTGTTTAAGCTATTGGGTTGGGTAGTTATTGTGGTTTGGGTAGGATCCATTAAGAACTTCTATTTTCTTTCTCATTTCTTATTTCTTTTATATTTTATTTTTCCATTTACTAATTCAAATTACTGTTTCTTTCTAAATAAACTATATATATATATATATATATATATATATATATATATATATATATATATACATAGAAAAATTCTAAAATTTGTATTAATGCATACTATTAAGCTAGCAACTATCCAAAGGGTCTTCTTCTATATAAAATAAATTCAAAAAAATTTATTTCGGCTCCATAAATCTCCTAATAAAAAATAGATTAATACGGTTTTTTTAGGATTAGGGGTTTTACATTCTACCCAACTTATAAAAAATTTGTCCTCAAAATTAAAACTAAGCCACGGTAGAAAGTCAAGGATGGTATAAGATTTGAATTGTTTAAAATGCAAGGCTAGGTTTAAAGGAGTGGGTGATGTTGCGCGACCAAAATATAGCACAAGGAAGCTTAATTATAAGTTGCACAAAGGTCAGAATAGAAGATGGGTACGCCTAGGATAAGGGTGTGGAATTTGTAGGAAGGCAGTGGCTAGTGTAGTGCTCCAATTATCGAAGCACGGTAAGGTACGCTAAGTGATATAATTATTACAAAATTAAATAAAAATACCGTGTTCTATCTCTAACTGGACTCAATCTAGCCTTAGTCTCACTATCTCAGCCAAGTAGGTCTAATTTTGGGTGAGGGTTTTATAATCTACCCAACTTAAAATTTATTCATCTATCACCTAAGGCTATACATCTAGGAAAACTATTCCTTAATTATTTAATCATGTTATTCACTCCTCAAATTTTTAACACCAAACATATCACCTATGATATGCCCTTAATCAATTATAAAAAAGAGTCACTAAGTTATGTGATTAGCCTTATGGGGTATATCTAGTACTATCAGTGTGTCAACTTATACCAAGCACGAGGTTTCGTCTTTCCGAAATAAGGGAAGACGAAGAGCAATAATAAAGAATTTAAGGTGAAGGTGATAGAATACAAGTATGAGGTTCAAAGAGATTAAAGAATTCGAAAAGAGAGTTGTTAGGGAAGTTGTGGATTGAAATCATATTTTGGTAATTTCCTATTTATATGCTCATATCAATACAGTTATGTAACCGATACGATATGTCAGACATGTCTAGGGGCAAGTATATTCGTCTACTACCATATATCTTAATCCACGTAAAGTAGTCATGCAAAGAGCGAACTAAGCGCACTAAGGTTAGCTAGACCTTAATACACCGATTCTGATTAGGCAATTGTATCATTGTGTGCACCCAATAATACATATGTCATGAGCAAGCTCGATGAAAGAATAAACTTGCAAAAACTAGGCTATAATAGCAGCATAAGTCAAGGTAGTACAGAAAATATAAGTATGCTAGATTATGATGAGAGAAGTTACAAACTAATCCAAGTTCACAAAGAATATAAGACTCTTACAATCTCTACAGTTGTCATACTAACTCCTTGTCTAAGTCGATAGTCGACCAAATAGGAGTATGGGCTTCTAAGTTCTACAGTCTGATGAAACATTATCTTCTTATGCTAGCATACAGTTAATGTCATTCGGTTACACTTCAATAATGGGTCAAAAGACTATGTTATACTAGGATGTGAGACATACTATCCAACTTATAACAATAAACTAATACTGTAATTGTCTTAAGGATACCGTAGAAACTCCTGTTAAGGTCTACGAGATGGGGTCTTGGTACTTATTAGGGTATCCTCTTTCATTACATAGGTCATGGTCGTCTTAAGTCTTAGTCATAGCGCATATAGAGCAAGTGTCAATAGTAAGAATGGAAAGTTACTGGCCTTCAAGAGGAAAGAGGATATAACTCGTATCGAGGTGGGGGTACATGCTACGCAATTTAAAAACTAAGGGATAATCATCAGGTCGCACTCTACAAGAATAACTTAAAACTATCAAGTTCTAACTACCAAGCACAGAAATTTAAAATTTAACATTAACAACTATTGTCCTAGCAAACCATATATCCTTAACATAAGATAAAATCACTTGGCCTACAATTATAAGAGATATGTGGCATAAAATTGAAGGTCAAAGAAAAGGAATTTAGTCGTCTCACTAATAGCGAGCACTAAGGGTTCAGAGGAACAAGTCATAAAACTAAATAGAAAGACTCTAGATAAGGCCATAGTTTCTCTAAGGGAAAGGTGGTATGCTAATTTTCGTGTTCGAGGTATGATCAAGGAAAATGTCTATCCATTCTTTTTGTCTTTCTAAGGTACTGTCTGCTAATAATAAGACAATGATCTAAATTTATAGTTCTAATACTATCTTACTATAAAAGTTAGGTTTAGTCAAATTATTAAATCTTGGTCTTCTATTGGTTCCTTAATACTATGGTCAAACATTATGGTAAAATTTCTAACTGACTCTAGTAGTGTCTATACTACTCTCAAGTCTTCATAATACATCAAGGGGTAATGGTAAACCAATCTATAGATAAGGAATTCTAGGGTTCACTAGATATTCTAAACTTAGTGGTGTGTCAACACTCTAGTTGTACTCTTAATAGGAAGGTTACCCTACTTATCATCTAACAACAGGGACTTCTATATTCTAGAAGGGGACTATACTCAAGGAACTATTAGGGAAGTACATGAATCAAGCAGGATGCAACTATTCAAATAGAATAGATTGAAAGAATGCGAGTCATAGTTAATAGTGGATGAGATCCTATATTCTAATCCTATTTGCAGGCTTGCTCGGTACAGCAACGTAACCGAGACAATATGCTCTCGACCTGCATGGGCCACCACAAAAATATGTCACATCCCAGTCCCAAAAATACGTAGGATTAGGACACATAAGCATGCCAGCCGCATGGATATGGCACTCCAATATATGAAAACCAAAACCCATACGTACGCTGTAATATGAATATCAAATCCACAAGTGGTATAAATCTATCACAAGTCACAGGATATAATCTAAATCTCATCCACAGAAAATCATATATAAATAAATAGCCAATATCTATGAAACTAGATCTCAATACAAAGAATTTAAAGATGATAGTTGGATGGAAACAAATCTACTACCAACTCGAATATTTAAGTACAAACATAACATAAGTATATCCCTAATAATCACGAGGCTCAAAGGGCAAGCCTCTTCAAATAGAATCAACCAGTCCAGATCTGCGCTCCTACGAATACTCATGAACATCTATACCTAGAAAGGGACCATGTCCTCAGAGGGACGTAACAAGATACATAGAAGCAAGCCAATTTGAATACAGTAAACATGCATAATGTTTGAAAATATATAAGTATGTTGTACAAGATAATCTATATGAATGTAATGAGGACAACTTTTCGACGTATGGGCAAGGGTAGGCTACTCGATCTAATCCTCACAACTCACATACCCGTCAGTGGACATCAAAAATTGACATACCGCGGGAGTAGCGACCAACGAGACTCCAGAAATCGACATACTGCTGGGGTAGCGACCAGCGCGACATACGCCCGTAGTGCGAGCTATATACTATGGTTTACCAGAGTGGTTAAAGCCCATACGCTTAATGATTGTCCTCTCATGATACTAGGTGTCAAGTGTGTGTCAACATATCTAATATATAATAATGACTGAAAGAAACTACACATGCAACAAACATACAAAAATGTAATAAATATACAGAAATATAATAAGTATGCAAAGTACTATAAGTAATTTGGCAAGGTATCTTGCCTGGTAAAAAAGCTTCACTACGAACTAGTAGATTTTTGGAAATCTGGAAAAGTAAATTTTTGGAAAGTCAACCGGGGGGGGCCGCCAATTTCGCTTAAAAAGAAAATTAATATAATTAACAGTAGATTTTTGAAAATATGGAAAAGTAGATTTGTGGGATTTTTCAACAAATTTAATTCTACATATAGCAGTTAACAAATTAATATAATTAACAGAAATTAAACTAGGTCAAGTGGTCTTCGTATACCAAAAAAAAAATTCGAATTCGGATCTCTGTGGTGGGAGATACGAATCCGGGAACATAGGTGATCACCGCAGTTTTCTGCGATACCCAAAAGTGATCTTTTTTCGTCAACTTGGATACTATTTTCGCCTAAGGTTATGCGCTGTTCGAGATCAACTATCATACAGATATTGAAGAGGGTTAAGTGGTGAACGTACCGGTGAAGACGGGGTCGAGTTTGGTTCAGCGAGGTGACGGAAAACAAGGCTTGAACACAGGTAAGTTGCTGTTGAATTCTGCAGTTGCACGAGGTTGTGCGGGGTCGCAGTCGTCGACGGCGGTTCTGGGCGGCTGAGGCTTGGTTCTCAGGTCGAGGGCGGCACGGTTCGATGGGAAGGAGGAGATGAGAAGATCTAGGGTTAGGGTTTTGGTCGAATGAGGAGATTATATATAAGAGGTGGACGCGGGGGTATTCTGCGCTCGCGGGGGGGAGGGGTGGTTTGCGTATGGGCCGATGGGGCTGCTGCTGCATATTACTAAAGGGGGTGCGGGTGTTTAAGCTATTGGGTTGGGTAGTTATTGTGGTTTGGGTAGGATCCATTAAGAACTTCTATTTTCTTTCTCATTTCTTATTTCTTTTATATTTTCATTTTCCATTTACTAATTCAAATTACTTTTTCTTTCTAAATAAACTCTATATATATATATATATATATATATATATATATATATATATATATATATATATATATATATATATATATATATATATATATATATAAATTTTAAAATTTGTATTAATGCATACCATTAAACTAGCAACTGTCCAAAGGGTCTTCTTCTACATAAAATAAATTCGAAAAAATTTATACCGGCTCCATAAATCTCCTAAGTGCACGTACACCTAAAATAAAGGTTAAAAAATATATTTCTCCTAATTAGCACATAATTAATACAATTAAATTAATAATTAATAAAAAATAGATTAATATGTTTTTTTTTTAGGATTAGGGGTTTTACAAATCCGCCTGAGCCGGAGCTCCGCCTGCACCTAGCCGCCACCACCACAACCCCTCTTCCGCCTACACTCGCTAGCCGAGACCTCGCCGGAGTACGACCCAGAGTCCCTCCTCTTCCATCTTCACCTTCTACCTCTTCCTTCCGCTGCCAAAGCCGGAGACTCCGCCGACCCCCGATTCTGACGCTGCTGCACCCCAGCCCCTCGACCGAGCAACCCGCCACTACTAGTGCCCGACCAAGACACCACCCCCGCCTCTCCTTCCTCTTCCCAACTCATCCGCTGCCATCCCCACTTCGCACCCGCCTGCACGACAACCACCCGCTGCCTGCACGAGCCACCGTCTGCTCGTCGACGACCACCGCACGCGCCTGAAGCCGACCCCTTGACCACCAGTCAACTCCTCTCCCTCTCTTCTCCTCCTTCCTCCTCCCTGTCACCTTCCCTTCCTTGGCCTGAGCTCCTCCTCCTTGGCCGGACCCCTGGCCGGAGTTCAGTCACTACCACCTACATTATCAACACCACCACCTACATTATCAACACCACCACCATTACAGACATCATCAACCTAGTCATCATCATCATCCTAACCACTATCATACACACCAATGGCCACGTCATCGTCCTCGTCGTCGTCATCACCTCCATAGTCATTGTCGTTATCATTGTCATCACCATCGCCATCGTTGCCGACATCTTCATCATCCCCATCATCATGATCGTCAATATTATCATCATCCCTATCATCCTCATCCATGTAATCATCATCATCTCATTATCGTCATTATCATCATCTCATTATTGTCGTCATCATCGTCATTAGCATCATCACCATCATCCCAGCCACCATCTACAGCATCCTCCTCACCTTATCACCTAATCACCATTGTCATTATCACCCTTAACCATCACCCTTAGCAACCTCAAACATCATCATAACCCTCGTCATCGTCGACATCATAGACCCGAAACTCTTGCCAGACAACCTGCAGCAGACACCCCCAATTTCCCGTGCCTGTGCACGCTGACTCCGAGGACCATTGGATCGTTCTGCACGACTTTAGGAGCCGGATATTGGTACTACGCAGCCTACTTGCTAGGCAAGTATACCTTGCTAGGCAAGTATACCTTGCCTTGTTGTACTTTTAAATTCTGTATTATTATCTGTATGTTTATTATTTTAAATTGTACGCGTCCGAGAGAGACTCGGGTGCAGTCAACAGAGACGTTGACTTTAGGACTTGTGTCTGACCTAGTGTCTAGTAGACCCACCTAAAGTCGTGGAGTTATTGGTATGACTCCCCAGGCCTTGACATATTTCTTACACGTATTGTGAGTCTCATGTAGGGCACAGACCTGCGTATACGGTTGGCCACCTGTACGTATAGGTCATGCAACGGATAGGGTATAACTGCTAATAGTGATGCATGTTAGAAGACTTAGCAGTTATTAGTAGGTGGAGCATAGACTATCGCGGTACGATGGCCCAATCCATGTCCTTGATTGGTTGTAAGGTTGGACTATTATGAGCCAGAGTTACGATGCCTTGGCGTAGTGGCTGAAGCATGTTATGGATACAAAATGCATAGATCATTGGGCGAGGAGGACGACTAGTAGACGTATGGGACACCCACCTCCTTTATTCAGCTTCCACGCTTGACGGAGCAATATGGACGATATACTATTCAGCTTCCACGTTCTTCGGAGTGATATGGACGATATATTATGCAGATTCCCCATTCTTCGAAGCGGTAGGACGTTATTATATACATTGCGCCCTTGTATTGGGGGCATATGTGGCATATACTAGCCAGTTGTCACGATTGGTGAATTACGTCAACATATGTCTAGCCTACATTTCCCATACGCTCAAAGTTGTCTTCAAGTTGCATTTCACTTAGATGGTTAGGTCACCCTTGAGTTTTACAGTATTTACTTTATGGCATGCTTTTATGTATCTTGTTATGTCCCTTTGAGGACCTGGCCCTTTCCAGGTGTATTGTTCATGAGTATTCGCAGCAGCGCAGATCCGGACTTGCTACGTATATCGCGATGAGGTCTTCTCTTCGAGCCATGATTGTTAGTTGATATTCTTACATTGCATTTATTGTGTTTATCTTATATTCTAGTTCGGCAGTGGATTTGTTTCCGTCCGACTATCATCGTTAGATACTTTACATTGAGATCTAGTTCATAGATATTGGTTATGAACTTATATATGATTTTCAAGGATGAGATTTAGATTATACCCTATGACTTGTGATATATTTTACCACTTACGAATTATTATTCATTATACAGTGTACGCATGTGTTATGGTTCCACACATTGGAGTTGCCATTTACATGTGGCGGGCATGCTTATGTGTCCTAGTCCTACGTATTTTAGGACTAGGGTGTGACATATTTTTAGTGGTGGCCCATGTAGGTCAAGAGCATATTGTCTCGGTTACGTTAATGTACCGAGCAAGCATGCACATAAGATTAGAGAATAGGATCGCATCCACATCTGACTATGACTCGTATTCCTTCTAATCTGTTCTATTTGAATTATTGTATCCTCCTTGATTCATGTGCTTCCTAATAGTACCTTGAGTATAGCCTCTCCTAGAATATAGAAGTCCCTATTGTTAGATAATAAGTAGGGTAACATTCCTATTAAGAGTACAACTAGAGTGTTGACACATCACTAAGATCCGAATACCTAATGAACCCTAGCGTCCCTTATCTATAGATTGATTTACCATTATCCCTTGAGATGTTTATGAATGACTTGAGAGTAGTATAAACACTACTAGAGTTAGTTAGAGATTTTACCATAATGTTTGACCCTAGTATTGAGGAACCAATAGAAACCCAAAATTTAACCTTAGGACTAAACCTAACTTTTATAGTGAGATAGTATTTGAGAACTATAAACTTAGATCCTTGTCTTGATATTACCAGAACAGTACCTTAGAAAGCCAAGAGGAATAAATATAACATCTCCCTGGATCATACCTCAGATATAGTAATTATCATATCCCATTTTCTTAAGAAACCATGATATTATCTAGAGTCCCTCTATTTTATATTTACATCTTGTTCCTCTGAAAACTTAGCACTCGCGAAATATGCGATGACTAATTATGTTCTTCTATTCTTCATCTTTCCAACTCGTGCCACTTGACACTTCTGATTATAGACCAAGTGATTTTATTCTATGCTTGCTAGGATTATAGTTGTACTCTTAAAATTTTGAATTATGTGATTGGTAGTTAGAACTTGACAGTTTAAGTTATTCTTGTAGATTATGACCTAATGATTATCCCTTAGTTTTAAATTGCATAACTTGTACCACACCTCGATACAAGTTATGTCTCATTTTCTACTTAAGGCCAGTAACTTTCCATTCTTACTATTGACACTTGTTCTATGAGCACTATGATTAAGACTTAAGATGACCATTACCTATATAATATGATAGGATACCCTAATAAGTACCAAGATCTTTTCTGTATGTACCCCAATAAGAGTTTATACTTTATTTACAAGAACAATATTATTTTATAGGATTCCCTTAAGACTGTCACAGTATTAGTTTATTATTTAAAGCTGGATAGTATGCCTCACAACATAGTATCACATAGCCCTATTGACCCATTGATAAAGTGTAATAGGATGACACAACTTTTGACTTGCAGAAGAAGATAGTGTTTATTCAGACTGTAGAAATTAGAGGTCCATACCCTATTTGGTCGACTAGCAACTTAGACAAGGAGCTAGTATGACAACTTTAGAGATTGTAGAGTCTTATCTTCTTTGTGAACTTGAATTATTTTATTTCTCTCATCATAATCTAGCGTACTTATATTTTTGTACTACCTCGACTTATGCTACTGTTACAGCCTAGTTTTGTAAGCTCATTCTTTTATCAAGCTTGTTCACGACATATGTATTATTTGACGCGTACACTAATATATTTAAGAATCAGTGTACTACAGTCTGATCAACCATAGTGCGCTTGGTTCGCCATTCGTATAACTATATTACGTGGATTGAGATATGTCACACCCCAGTCCCAAAAATAAGTAGGACTAGGACACGTAAGCATGCCAGCCGCATGGATATGGCAACTCCAATATATGGAAACCAAATCCACACGTACGCTGTAATATGAATATCAAGTCCACAAGTGGTATAAAATGTATCACAAGTCACAGGGTATAATCTAAATCTCATCCACGAAAATCAGATAGAAATAATAACCAGCATCTATATAACTAGATCTCAACATAAATATCTAAGAATGATAGTTGGATGGAAACAAATCCACTACCAACTCGAATAAAAAAGTACAACACAACAAATACAATATAGGAATACCAGCTAACGACCATGGACTCAAAGAGAAGACATCCTCGTAACACAAGTAATCATCTAAATCTGCGCTCCTGCAATTACTCAAGAACAGATACACCTGGCAGAGGACCAGGTCCTCAGAGCGACGTAACAAGATACAGAAAATACGAGCCAATTTGAATACAGTAAACATGCATCATATTTGAAAATAGATAAGTACGCTGTACAGGACAATCTATATGAATGCAAATGAGGACAATTTTTTGACGTATGGGCAAGGGTAGGCTACTCGATCTAATCCTCACAACCTCACGCTCGTCAGTGGACATCATCAGCCGACATACCTCTGGGGTAGCGACCCTCGGACTCCATCAATCGACATACCTCGGGGGTAGCGACCATCGGACACGACCACCATAGTGCGTGCTAGTTACTATGGTTTACCAGAGTGGTTAAAAGCCCATACGCCTAATGATTGTCCTCTATGATACTAAGTGCCATGTGTGTGTCAACATATCTAATACATAGTAATGACTGAAAGAAAACTACACATGCAAGAATAAACAGAAATGCAATAAATATACAAAAATATACTAAGCATGCAAAATACTGTAAGCAATTTGGCAAGGTATCTTGCCTGGGGTCCTGCTGCTGGTATGAATCAGAGTCCAAGTCACAGTCCAAATAGCCTATGTATTACAAATTTATCACGTCAAAAGATAATTTATTTTAATTTATTTAATTCTGAAATAATTACTCTAAAATCCTATTTTAATCTTATTATTCTAATTTTTATGTTAATTCCTAAATTTTGTCCAAAGAAACTGAATTTTATCAACTCGAGACTCATGGCACGCAAATCGAGGCGATTTGTTGACCGAAAAGTCAAACGACACAAACTCAACTTTCATACATGATTTCCTGTAGATTTCAGCATAAAAAATATGCTAGAATTTACGGCTCGTCCGAATTCAAATTCGTTTGGGAATTATGGCACATACAAATTTTGTGCACCGATGGTTAAATTCTAACCTAGAAGTTCTACAGAATTAATAGTATATAAATACTTCGAATTAAATTCTGGGAATAAAATATGTCAATGATCTCAACATTAGCTTCCCAAAACTTTAAACGTTTCATGATTCTGATTCCTAGTTCTCCCGGAATCGCGGAAATATTGAAACACGTCTATTTTCGGACATGCTGTGCTCTTCGAATTTTCTAGAATTTAATACTCATAATTTCGTAAAATAAATTATATAATCAGAAATCTAACCTCAATATCTTTCTAACGCAAGAAACTAGGCCTTGTTTGGAGTCCGGAGCTATGCGCAATGGCTTGTGGAAGATGAAAGAACCCTAGATGGCAATTCTCCAAAATCTCTCTCTCTCTAAGATAATGGGATAATTAGGGTTATAATAATAATAATAATATATATATATATATATATATATATATATATATATATATATATATATATATATATATATATAGGGATGTACCTGCGGCTGAATGGATATTTATAGGCTGACACATGTCAGAATCTGATTGGATGGTTTTTGTTATATTATTTGTTTTTTATTTGCCTTTATCAAAACATTATTTAAGTCATTTTAAATATAAATAACTCCAAATAAATATTAAAAATAATCATAAAATCTGGAAAAATTATATAAAATATATTTTGAACCTATAAACCCTAAAAAAATATTTGGAATAATTTTATATTCATAAGTTTACTACTATAATTAGGAGAAGCTCTAAACATTAGTTTTATCCATTTAACTAAAAATAAATACTAACATTATTCCAAAAAATCTGAAATAATCTAGAAAATATATAATAATATTATAAACCCTAGAAAATAACGTGGGTCCATTCTATATTCCTGGGCTTGCACAATAAATTCTACAAGTCCTAAAAATTAGTTATTAGTCTAAATAACTTCCAATAAATACTAAAAGTATTCAGAAAATTCCCAAAAAATTCTAGAAAATATATTTGACTATTTAGAACCTAAAATAAAATTTTGGAATATTTTTAATTAAGTTTGAACATAAAATAAATTCTTCAAAGTTCTAGAAAATTAGTGTTACTAGTTTTTAATTAACTAAAAATTATGGAAAAATCTCAATAATCTAAAATAGCCTAAAAATAATTCTAAATAAATATTTATATAAGTAAATATACTAAAAAAATTTATTTTCTAATTAACTAAGAGAATACTCTAAATAAATTCAACATCTATAATAAATATAATAATATAAAATATACACAAAATACCTATTTTGGGTGAGGGAGTTTACAATCTACCCAACTTAAAACAATTTCGTCCTCAAAATTAAAATAAGGCATAATTTGTTAAATCCTTCACATTCGTACATAAGGTACGTCAATCGTAATCTCTTCCAAAAATTTAAATAACAAAATTTATTCAAATCTATCGCGATCACTTCAAAATTAAGATAACCATTGTTTAAATCAAAATTCAACCTGTCGTAATCTCTTCTCGATTTTTTTAAATAATCAACATTCAAATCTAACTCAAGTCTATATGACATCCCACATCAAAATTTATATCACCATTTCCAACTATCATAATCTCCTCTAGACTTTGAACAATAAATAATTTTAATCAAATCTTATTCCTATTCTCAAATTAAGAATTTTGTACTCTTCAAATATTTAAACTCAATTTACATCCTCAATATTTCAAATAGGTGACCCAACAATCAAAATTGAACTTTTAATTCAAATCATCAAATTGTAAAATTTAAATCTAGTTCACCAATTGTTCAAGTCTAAAATTCTATATTTATCCTCAAAATTTAAATCGATGATTCATCCTTCAATATTCAAAATTTAAATCATGTGCTCAAAGTATAAATATTTGGTCCGCAATATCAAGATTTTAAAATTCGTTAAATCCTCATTATCTTAATCCTTCTTTTAAAATTTCTCAAAATTAAAATGACTTGAATCTCCCAATCTAATCTTACTTGATCACAATCTAAAAGAAATTTCTCTCAAGTTGGCAATGTACTGCTACCCAACTTAGAATTTACCCATCTATCACAGAAGGCTATATACTTTAAGAAAAATATTCCTTAATTTATTTACTCATGTCATTCAATCCTCAAAACTTCAACGTCGATTATATCATATATGATATGTCCTTAATTATAAAAGAATAATCCTCAAGTATGTGATCGGCCTACGGGGTATATCTAGTATTCTCTGTGTATTAAACTTATACCAAGCACGAGGTTTCTTCTTTCCGAAATAAGGGAAGACGGAGACCAATAATAAAGAGTTCAAGGGTGAGGTAATAGAATAGAAGTATCGGGATCAAGGAGTTTAAGGAATTCAAATGGGAATTATCAAAGCAATTGTGGATTGAAATCCTATTTTGGTAATTCTTTGTTCGCATGCTCATATTAGTACAGTTATGTAACCGATACGATCCGCTCAGATATATCTAGGGACAAGTATATTCGTCTACCAATCACTATATATCTCAATCCACGTAAAGTAGTATTACGAAGGGCGAATCAAGCGCACTAAGGTTAGCTAGACCTTAATACACTGATTCTGAAATGTATTAGTAGGCATCCCCAATAATATATATCTCATGATCAAGCTCGATAAAAGAGTAAGCTTGCAAAACTAGGCTATAATAGCAGCATAAGTCAAGGTAGTGCAGCAAATATAAGTACGCTAGATGATGATGAAAGGAGGTACAAATTAATTCAAGTTCACAAAACAAAACAACTAAGCAACAATAATAAAAGACTCTACAATCCCTACAGTTATCATACAACCTCCTTGTCTATGTCGCTAGTCGACCAAATATGGGCAAGGACCTCTAACTTCTATTGTCTGAATAACTACTGTCGTCTTATGCTAGTATACAATTAATGTTGTTCAATCATACTTCAATAATAGGTCAAAAGACTATGTGATACTAGGTTGTGAGGTATACTACCCAACTTAAAATAATAAACTAATACTGTGACAGTCTTAAGGGTACCGTAGAAGCTCCTGTTAAGGTCTTCGAGAAAGGGTCTTGGTACTTGTTAGGGTATCCTCTTATATTATATAGGTCATGGTCGTCTTAACTCTTAGTCATAGTGCAAGTGTCAATAGTAAGAATGGGACAGTTACTGGCCTCAAGGGAAAGGGAATATAACTCGTATTGAGGTGTGGTACAAGTTACGCGATTTAAAACTAAGGGATAAGCACCAGGTCTCAATCTACAAGAATAACTTAACTATCAAGTTCTAACTACTAAGCACACAATTTCAAAATTTAAGATTACAACTATAATCCTAGCAAACTATGTGTCCTTGACAAAGAAATAAATTACTTGGCCTACTATCAGAAGTGTCAGGTGGCACGAGTTGAAAGATAAAGAAAAGAAGAACGTAATTTTGGTCGTCGTACAATTAGCGAACGCTATGGTCACAGGGGAACAATATATGAAAATAGAGGGGCTCTAGATAGCATCATGGTTTTCCAAGGAAAAGGGGTATGCTAGTCTCTGTGTTTGAGGTATGATTAGGAAAATATTCTATGCATTGCTCTTGGCTTTCTAAGGTACTGTCTGCTTATCTCAAGACAAGAATCTAAATTTATGGTTCTCCAATACTCATCTAACTGCGTGGGTTAGGTTCAGTCCTAATATTCACTTTGGTTTTCTATTGGTTTCTCAATGCTAGGGGCAACCATAATGTTAAACTTCTAACTAACTCTAGTAGTGTCTATACTACTCTCAAGTCCTCATAACACATCAGGGGGTAATGGTAAACCAATTCTAGATATAAGAAATTCTAGGGTTCACTAGACATCCTAAACTTAGTGGTGTGTCAGCACTCTAGTTGTACTCTTAATAGGAAGGTTACCCTACTTATCATCTAACAACAGGAACTTCTATATTCTAGGAGAGACTATACTAAAGGAACTATTATGGGAGTACAGGAATCAAGCAGGATGCAATTATTCAAATAGAATAGATTAGAAGAAAGATGAGTCATAGTCAATTGTGGATGAGATCCTATACTCTAGTCCTAGGTGCAGGCTTGTTCGGTACAGTAATGTAACCGAGATAATATGCTCTCGACCTGCATGGGCCACCACAAAAACATGTCATGCCCCAGTCCCAAAAATATGTAGGACTAGGACACGTAAGCATGCCACCCGCATGGATATGGCAACTCTAATATATGGAAACCAAATCCACATGTACGCTGTAATATGAATATCAAGTCCACAAGTGGTATAAAATGTATCACAAGTCACATGGTATAATCTAAATCTCATCCGCGAAAATCAGATATAAATAATAACCAGCATCTATATAACTAGATCTCAACATAAATATCTAAGGATGATAGTTGGATGGAAACAAATCCACTACCAACTCGAATGAAAAAGTACAACACAACAAATACAATATAGGAATACCAGCTAACGACCATGGGCTCGAAGAGAAGACATCCTCGCTAACACAAGTAATCATCCAAATTTGCGCTACTGCAATTACTCAAGAACAGATACACCTGGCAGAGGACCAGGTCCTCAGAGGGACGTAACAAGATACAAAAAATACGAGCCAATTTGAATACAGTAAACATGCATCATATTTGAAAATAGATAAGTACGCTGTATAGGACAATCTATATGAATGCAAATGAGGACAACTTTTTGACGTATGGGCAAGGGTAGACTACTCGATCTAATCCTCATAACCTCACGCTCGTCAGTGGACATCATCAGCCGACATACCTCTGGGGTAGAGACCTTCGGACTCCATCAATCGATATACCTCGGGGGTAGCGACCATCAGACACGACCACCATAGTGCGTGCTAGTTACTATGGTTTACCAGAGTGATTAAAAGCCCATACGCCTAATGATTGTCCTCTATGATACTAAGTGCCATGTGTGTGTCAACATATCTAATACATAGTAATGACTGAAAGAAAACTACACATGCAAGAATAAACAAAAATACAATAAATATACAGAAATATACTAAGCATGCAAAATACTGTAAGCAATTTGGCAAGGTATCTTGCCTGGGGTCCTGCTGCTGGTATGAATCAGAGTCCAAGTCACAGTCCAAATAGCCTATGTATTACAAATTTATCACGTCAAAAGATAATTTATTTTAATTTATTTAATTCTGGAATAATTACTCTAAAATCCTATTTTAATCTTATTATTCTGATTTTTATGTTAATTCCAAAATTTTGTCCAAAGAGACTGAATTTTATCAACTCGAGACTCATGGCACGCAAATAGAGGCGATCTGTTGACCGAAAAGTCAACCGACACAAACTCAACTTTCCTATATATTTCAGCGTCAAAAATATGCTGGAATTTATGGCTCGTCCGAATTCAAATTCGTTTGGGAATTATGGCACATACAAATTTTGTATTGTGCACCGATGGTTAAATTCTAACCTAGAAGTTCTACAGAATTAACAGTATATAAATACTTCAAATTAAATTCTGGGAAAAACATATGTCAATGACCTCGACATTAGCTTTCCAAAACTTTTAACGGTTCATGATTCTGATTCCTGGTTCTCCCGAAATCGCAAAAATATTGAAACACGTCTATTTTCGGACATGCTGTGCTCTACGAATTTTCCAGAATTTAATACTCATAATTTCGTAAAATAAATTATATAATTAGAAAGCTAACCTCAATATCTTTCTAATGCAAGAATGCTAACCTCAAATCTCAATAATCTAAAATAGCCTAAAAATAATTCTAAATAAATATTTATATAAGTAAATATACTAAATTTTTTTTTCTAATTAACTAAGAGAATACTCTAAATAAATTCAACATCTATAATAAATATAATAATATAAAATATACACAAAATACCTATTTTGGATGAGGGAGTTTACAAGATATATAGGGATTAGTAGACGAATGTACTTGCCCTCTAGATATGCCTGAGCATATCGTATCTGTTACATAACTGTACTAATACGAGCATGTGAATAGGAATTACCAAATTAGGATTTCAATCCACAACTGCCTTGACAATTCCTATTTGAATTCTTTAAACGCCTTGATCCCCCATACTTCTAATCTATTACCTCCCCCTTGAACTCATCATTAATGTTTTCCGTCTTCCCTTATTTCGGAAAGAATCATGCCTAGTATAAGTTGATATATAGAGAGTACTAGATATACACCATAGACCAATCACATTACTAGATGACTGCCTTTTATAACTGATTAAGGGTATATTATATATGATATATTTGGTATTTAAATTTTGAGGATTGAGTAACATGATTAAGTAAATTTGAGGAATAAGTTTTCTTAAATGAAAGAGCCTTATATGATTGATGGGTAAACACTAAGTTGGGTAGCAGTTGCATTATCAACTTGAGAGAAACTTCTCTTAGATTGTGATCAAGAAAAATTGGATGTAGAGGTTTGTCACGCCCCAGTCCCAAAATACCGAGGGACTAGATGCGTGATAATGGCCAGCAGCACACACCGACGGACAAACCCAATTTAATGGATCCATCGGGGCATGCTTAAGCTGTAATATAACAATAAGCAGGTCCAGTGATACAAGTCACAGTCTATACTAATCTCATCCAAAACAGATAATCACAGATCAAAAGCCAGAATAATATAAATAAATATAACTAACAAATCTCAATAAAAGTGTCTCGGAGAACAATCCGAGAACAAGTCTGATACAGCAATGCAATAGACTGGAAATAAAGGAACTGGAAATAGAAATAAATGAGTATCACCAGACAATACTCAGGAGAAGTCCTTTGGTATGATCTCGTCCTCGGGTGTCGGTACAGCTCCTGTATCAGCTCCTGCTAATGCTCTTGTACTGTATAACTCTGGGTGGATCTCCTCTGCTAATCCTGGGGACATAATTCGGATCCAGGTCCTCGGGGGACATAGCAAGGTACAGAAAATACAAGCCAAAATAAATGCAGTACAGCAAATAATAAAATAAATAGGGTAAGTATGTAACCATCTATGTGAAAATAAAAGATAAGAGCATCAATAGTACTCAGGTTGAAACAACTACAAGCTCTGTGTCGGGGAGCCGGTAGCAGTGATATCATGTGGTGGTCTAGCTCAGCTAGAGACTGAGAAGCCGGCATAATATAGTCAACCTGTAGCCTGTGTGTCTCTCTAGCAATAAATGGAATAATAGGAGAACACTAAATAACCAGCTAAGTGATATGCAAGATGAGAGCAGCACTAGAACTCAGGCTGAAGCCACTACAAGCTCTGTGTCGGGGAGCCGGTAGCAGCAGTAATAATGAGTAATGGGCCAAGCTCGGGCTTCAGAGTCTTGTGCCTCACAATAATAGGGGTTTATATATATGATCAGCCTATAGCCTGTGTGTCTCTCCCCACCCAATGAAATCATACGTCTCATGTCCATGATGCCTCATGTCCTTGTCACGCACGATCGTATCTAATGCACAAGTCATATAATGTCTAGGAATATAATATCAATGTCAAGTCCTGTATCCTATTCAGAATCACCATGAATATCTCAGGAAGATCATGTCTCATGAATAGTGTCAAGTGTCCTGGGTTATATGGTACTTGATAAGACAAGTACGAGAATATAAATGGGTCAGGAATGTCCATCTCTAGATGACAATACACAACGCCGCGTACGGGGTTGGCACCCGACTATCAATCAGACGCTAAGTAAGTCATACGGTCCTAGGTCAAGCATGCACAGCAATTTAATGAAGCAAGGAAAATATGTAACAATACTGCAGAGTTTGGCAAGGTACACTTGCCTGGGGTTCTGGCTCCAACTGTAGCTCTGGTCTCAGTATGATTTGCAGGTACTACTCCGGTTGCTGAAATAAATATTACCATTAGATTCAGAAAATATCAAATAGCTAGAAACGCCTGTCCTTGAGTACAATTTGGACACAAGGACAAAAATCACAGTTTCTGGTCAAGCGGGGTCCACACGTGGGCCGCTTTGCACCAAAAACCGTATCAGGGTCAAAGGTCTCCAAATCTGTCAAACTTAGTGTCAACAAGTCAGGAACGATGATACGAACCCAACGGAACTTCCAGAATTGGATTCTGATGAGCCGATCACAAAATCGCCCGTCAAGTGGAGCCTGTGGGGCCCACGATACGCGATTTGTCAAGGTTCTCAGAATCGAACCAAACTTGGGTCGAAGGACCAGCGTATTGCTACGAGTCCGATGGTGCAAGTTTCGTTTCGATCCGACGTGTGTACACAAAGTTACAGCGTATTCCAGAACCGACGGATACGGGGCGGTGTCGGCGGATACGCGTTGATTCCGGTGTGCACGCACATCCAAATCAACTTCTGTGAAATCCCACACGTCTGTATCAACGTCGCGCACGTTTCGGTAAAGATCGCGTGCGACCAAGTTGTCCCGTTTGGCGGGGCGCACTCAGTTCCGGGGTGAAACAGGGCGTTAGTTTTCCTATTTTTGGATGGCGGTGTGCGATCACCATAGGACGCGATGCACCGAGCGAGTTGCACGGGCACCGAGAGGGTTATACAGTCTACGCGACGCAATTGACGGAATCGAAAACGGAATTACGGGGAGAGAGAAAACGCTACCTGAACAGGGCTCCGTGAAGACTGATTTCCACGTATCCGAGTCGTGTCCGAGTCCTGCTTCGTGTCCTGCGTCCATGTCCGGTGCTGTGTCTGCTATACTATTTCGTGTCCGCTGCTCCTATGGTTTAGGGCCGCTGGAGTCTGGCCGTACTGGTCGACGGAGGGTGGCTCGTCGGCTGAGCGGGGTCGTCGGCAAGGCGGAGCGGAGGGGTCTCCCATGGCCGCTACTGTGGAGGGGCACGGGTCAGCTGCTGGGCGGAGCAGCGTCGGGGTCGGCGGAGATCAGGAAGACTGCGGCGAGGTCCCGGGGGTGCTGCGGAGATGGGGGATGAGGGCGGACGCAGGCGACGCGCCGGAGTCGAGGGGATGAGATAGAAGTCGGGTCGGCGATCGTGGGCGAAGGGCTGCTGTGAGATGGGCGGCTAGGCAGAGGCAGAGAGATCGACGGCATCGGGGCGTGGCGGGGCGACGTCGGCGGCGGCGCTGGGCAGCGGGTGAGGGCTAGGCGGAAGCGAGGAAAAGAACGGAGGCGGGCTGGCCCGCCGCTGCTGCGGGGGAGTGGAGGAGAGGGTGGTCGGGAGAGATGGCCGGCGCTGGGGTCGAGGGGGTCGGCGTAGACGAGGCTGGGCGGCGCCGGAGAGGGGTCGGCAGAGGGTGGCGGCTTAGGGTTAGGGTTAGGTTAGGATTTAGGGATTTATTTATTTTCTTTTCTTTCTCTTTTTATTTGTGGAGAAAAACTTAGAAAATTTTGTATTTATACATACATAAATTGGACTAGGGTTTGACCTAGAATTTAGGCTGGGTCAATGCTCCTTGGGCTTGGCTTCGGCTCTCATGGGGATGTCGGACGTTTGGCACGGGTTTAATTCGGTTTAATTCTACATCGGTTTTCAGGTCTTTAAACGCATTTTCGGGGTCCAATAAATACGCAGAAAATTACCATATGTCCGGTTTTCCATTTTACACCATAAAATATTATTTCCATAATATTTTAATATTATTCAATAGCAAATAAAAATCATTTAATTTCCAAATACCTAGGTTTTAATTACAAAAAATCCCAGAAAATTCCAGAAAATTATAAAAATCCAAATTAATAATTACTGAAAATCATGGGGCTTACAATCTACCCAACTTATAAAAATTTCGTCCTCGAAATTAAAATATGGTAGGGCTCTCTTTATCCAATCTTACTTGATTACAGTCTAAAGGATATCTCTCAAGTGAACATTGCGGTCTCTACCCAACTTAGAATTTATCCATCTATCATCTAAGGCTATACTCCTAATAAAGCTATGCCCAACTTATTAAATCATGTTATTGAATCCTCAAGTCTTCAATACCAAACATATTACCTATGATATTCCCTTAATCATATATAAAAAGGTCATCAACAATGCGACCGGCCTGTGGGGTATATCTAGTATTGTCTATATATCAAACTTGTACCAAGCACGAGGTTTCGTCTTTCTGAAATAAAGGAAGACGAAGATCAATAATAAAGAGTTCAAGGGTGAGGTAATAGAATAGAAGTATCTGGATCAAGGTGTTTAAAGAATTCAAATGGATATCGTCAAGCAGTTGTGGATTAAAATCTTATTCTGGTAATTCTTCGTTCGCATGCTCGTATTAGTACAGTTATATAACTGATACGATATGCTCAGTCATATCTAGAGGGCAAGTATACTAGTCAACTATATACCTCAATCCACGTGAAGTAGTCGTGCGAAGAGCGAACCAAAATGTACTAAGGTTGATCAGACCGTAATACCCTGATTCTGAATAGACAATTGTATTAGTGTGTCGAACCAATAATACATATGTCATGAACAAGATTTGAAAAAATGAGCTTGCAAAATTAGGCTGTATCAGCAGCATAAGTCAAGGTAATACAACCAATATAAGTACGCTAGATGATGATGAAAGGAGGTACAACTTAATTCAAGTTCACAAAACAACACAAAATAAGCACAATAACAAAAGACTCTATAATCTCTACAGTTATCAATTATAAGCAAGTTTAAAATTACATAGGTTAAGGCTATGGTCACGAACCAATGGGCACGAGATAAAACAAATCTATAAACAGATAACTACGAAAAAGTGTAAAACCCCCTTCCTAGAAAATCGTATATACCCTTTATTTATTAATTATTAATTAAATTATAGTAATTAGGTCTAAATAGGAGAAATAGATTTTTAATAATTTTTATGTTAGGTGTTCGGGCACTTAGAGGACTTATGGGACCATCAAGAATTTTTCGAAATTTATTCCATGTAGGAGATCCCTTGAGCAGTTGCTAGCCTAACGATGTGCATTACCCTAATCTATAAATTTTCCTATGAGTATATATATTATATATATATATATATATATACAATATATATATATATATATATATATATATATATATATATATATATATATATATGCATATATTACTAGGAAAAGAAAGAAAGGAAAAAGAATTATTTAATAGAAATTTAATAACACTAATAATAATATAATAATAACAAATAACCTACTTAGAATACACCCAGCAACTTTAGCATTTTGCTAAAGTACCTTAGCAGCAACTTGCAATTCGGCTTAGTTGCTGAATGACCGCCCAATTCAGCCTATTACCCAGACCCGCCCTAGTTAGCTTCAGCGGCATTTGCCCGCGGAACCCGTCCGCTATTTCCCTCTCTCTTAATATATATAATATATATATATATATATAGTTTCTTATCCCAAAAACCCTAACCTAGAATCTCCAGACCTTCTTTTCCCATCTAGAGCCGTCACCGCAGCCAGAGAAGCCCCCAAGCCATCCAACCATTCCGTCGACTCCGACCTCGCGCGCTGCAGTTTTCCACTCGAGGCACCTACGCTCCGGCGCGATTTTCCGTCGACTCGCTCGACCAAATGCTGTTCCGTTTTCATAGATATGATCATCCCTTAACCCTCTCCAATATTCATTTTATAGCCAACCTCGGAAAACGTGTGCCCCTAGGTGAAAAACAGCGTCCAAAGTGGACGGACAGACCCAATTCTGGAATCGCAGAATTCCAGAATGACCACCCATATTGCCGAGTTCGTATCTCCCACCACAGAGATCCGAATTTGGTGATTCTTTTTTATACCTGTAGAATACCTGACCTAGTTTATTTTCTGTTAAATAACCTTATGCTATTAGTCGCTGTGGACATAGTTAAATTCGTCACAAAACTGTACGCACCCACTTTTTCCGGTTTTCCAAAAGTTGGAAAATGGAGCACGCCCCACCAAACGGGACCGTTCCGCCGTGTACCAAGTGTACCTCATGGTGCACACAGCGTAACTGAATATGTGAAATTTCGTGGGGACTGATTCGGACGCGTGTACGCGCCGGAATCAGGCCGTATCTGCAGACACATTTCGTGTCGCAACTTTTGTAGAACTCGCACGTATTTTGTGCACGCTTGTCAGATTGTGACAAAACTTACGCCACTGGACTCGTGGTAACACGCTGGTCCTGTGACCCAAATTTCACGCGATTCTGAGACGGTTGACCAAATCGCCAATTGGCGGGCCCCACAGTTGACTTTTTGGACATAATTCTGTTCGGCCCATCGGAATCCACATTTGGATATACCGTTGGGTTCGTATTGACATCTAGAGTTGTTTGACCTATAGTTTGTCCCATTTAGAGACTGTTACCTTTCACACGTTTTTCGGTGTAAAGTGGGCCACACGTGGACCCCACTTTTACTCGAAGTTACCGTTTTGCCCCTGTGTCCAAATTGGATGAAAGGGATGTGCTTTTTAGCTATTTTGCTCATTCTGAAAATGTTGGTGATGTTTATTTCAGCATCCGAAGACGTTTGTTCGGAGTTCTTAGTTCCAGGTTCAGTGTCCTTGACATTTGGGCGCGTACACTTTACAGATTTCTTGTCAGGCAAGTATACCTTGCCATTATACTGTTTTTACATTCCATATGAGACATGCATGTTTATTTTCTGTTTATTTAGTTCATTTATTTTAAACTGCTATATAAACTGCGCGTCCAAGGAAACTTGGGTGCAACGACGGTGTCGTCGTACTATATTTTTATTTATGTATATGCATTGGACCTACTTTATGAGACTACCCCATTTTCATGAGGCATTTATGTTTCATTGGCCATGACACTATTCATACACGAGTGTGAGTCACATGTAGGACACGGACTTGCGTATTCGGCTGGCCACTGGTACGTAAAGGTCGTGCGACGGATAGGGATAACTGCCAATAAAAACTTTGCATGCTAGTAGACCTGGCAGTTATTAGAGGTATTATCATGTCATGGACATGACATGCTTAGAGCATTGGGTGGGGAGAACAACAAGTACCGCATTTGGGCTCCTTTGCACTTTCCTTGTGTAACCCGTACGCTCCGCCGAAGATACGCGGTCATGATGACCCCTATATATTATCATGGCGGGCCTCCGATGTTCGAAAGTCGTCGTGCCTTTGTAGGCCCCTGGATCTCCAAGAGAACTATGCCAATCCTATTTATGGCCAGATAGCCCACTTGTTAGAAAGTTGTTCTCAAACTGCATTCACATAGATGGTTAGGCGACCCCAATGGATGTTTATTTTCAGTACTTTATTGGCATATGCTTTTTGTATCTTGTTACGTCCCTCTGGGGACCTGATCCCTTCCAGATATAGGTGAGCAGGAGTACCCGCAGGAGTATGGACCTGGACCTGATGCTACCTATCAGTCTGAGGAGATCTTACCTTCTGATTATATGTGATTCATTGCAGCTGTTTAGAGATTCTAGTTGCTATTCTTTTCTAGACATTTATTCTTATATTAGAGTTTATTCTCTTCTCTCTTTAGTAGTTTATTATAGTCGATTGGTAGTGGATTTGTTTCCACCCGACTATTGCACTTTGAGATTACTATTTGAGACTGCTTCTTTGATATTCAGTTATTGATTTCCATTCTTCTATTATTTGTGCTGTGGATGAGATATAGAACTGCGTGTGACTTGTTGTGACATATATTTACCACTGTGGATTGGATATTCATGTACAGCGTACGTGTGTATATGGTTTCCATATATTGGAGTTCGTATACATACGGCTGGCGTGTTACGTATTTCTAGTCCTACGTATTTTGGAACTGGGGCGTGACAAAAAGTACGAGCATTAGCTACTCCATGGGTCTGTGCATCTTCCAAAGTCATCGCTGGAGCTTGTTCACGTTCTTGCAGTTGATTCCTCTGCTGCTGTTGAGCCTGCTGGAAGAGTATTGTTTGTGGTGCCAAGGGTGGCCTCGGCTGATTCCTTCCTGGGGCTAGTGGTCTGACTCCTTCAACTCTTGTTTGCGGTGCTTCCAATGCTGGAGAGGCTGGCCTTGGTGCTGGTAACGCTCTGTCTCGACGTTCGGGGCATTCCTTTAATAAATGCTGACTGGATCCGCAAGCTAAATATAATTTTATTTTTCGTCTGCACTCGTCCTCTATATGGCCTCGCCTGCGACAATATGGACAGACAGGTAGTACTTGAGGAGATGCTTCTGGTGGCTGGTGCATGTGAGACTTCTTTGCAACTTCTTCCTGTGGTGCTCCGGCTGGTGTTGATGTGGCTGGTTGATGAATCGTAAATGCTTTCTCTCGATGCTGAGAACAGTCCTTAGCTAAGTGTTGATTGGTTCCGCAAATCAAGCATAATCCTAACTTGCGTCTGCACTCCTTCTCAATATGGCCTACCTTGCTACAATAGTAATAAGTTGGAAGGAATGAGACTCTGGGTGCTGCTCTCGGTGGTAGATTTATCTGTGATCGCTTTGCAGCTCTTTCCTGTTGTGCTTGGTCTGGTACTGATGCATACGGACACTTTTGGCTGGACTCTGTCCTTGTGTTGCACTCCATGGCCTATGCTGTAGTAAGAACGTCCTCGTCTAAGGTAGTTGCAGCGGGGCTGATTAACTTCCGTAACTCTGAGGTGAATCTATCGATGAACTTCTCCGCTTGGATCTGCTGAGCTTCTTCCTGAACCTTCTGATGGGCTTGCATCATTGCGTAGAACATTCAAAACATTTGTTGTTCGTCCATAGCCTGCCCTTGTGGAACGGTAGGCGTCGGTGGAGCCAACTGCGTCTGTCACGCCCCAGTCCCAAAAATATACGGGACCAGGCCACGTGGCATTGGCCAGTTGACACGTCACTAAGGGTTTAACCCAATTTAATGGACCCAAAGAAACGTGCAACGCTGTCCTAAAATACTACTGTCTAATACAGGTAAATCTATCTCATCCACAACAAAATATCAGGAAAAGTGCTAAATATATAGAGGATAAGTCTGAAATGTCCTAAACAAATCAGATAAAGTCTGGTAGGAACAAACCCACTACAAAATATAAGCAAAAGTAAAATAAGATAAACTAGTGCATCGTTCTCGAAATATGTAGCTCCAACTCCAGGTGTACTCGGGCAGATTCTGATGGTAGTTCTTCTAATTCCTCCTCAGTGGAATATCTCTTCTCCTATCCAGGGCCATCCGTTGTGGGGTGGGATGTCTCATCTAAATCTGGCAGGGAACCAGGTCCTCAGTGGGACGTAACAAGATACAGAAAAATAGCATGCCATGTATATAAATACTGAATAAATAAAATAGAGGGTGTGCTAGCCATCTAAGTGAATGCAATTTGAGATAACTTTAGTACGTATGGGAAAGTGTGGCTAGACATATGCTGACATAATTCACCAATCCGTAGTGACTGGCTAATATATGCCACATATGCCCCCGTTCAAGGGCACTATGCAATATACCATCTACGATGAGTATGGTCACGGGAATATATATATAACAGCCGTATCACTCCGTCGAGTGTGGTATCGGGATGAAGAGGTGGGTGTCCCATACGTCTTTTAGTCATTTTCCCCGCCCAATGTAATTAATGCCAAGTCATAGTTTTCCTGATTTTGTTCTAAGCCGTGATGCACGTCGTACGTACTGGTAGCTAATCAACTACGTAAACTTGCATCCCAAAATGAAGTGCAACCTTGTTGCGTGTACCCGTGATAGGGTCTAGGAGGATATTAGGATACCCTCACAGTTGATGGTAAGTCTGTAAGGACTAGGTTAATTACACTACGTGTCAACGTACTTGTTGACGGTACCCGAGGCAGTCTCAGATACATACTGTTATATGTAAATTTACTAAAAAGAACATTCAACAGTTAATATTTACACAGTAAAAACTTGGCAAGGTATACTTGCCTACTCCCTGATAGTGTTGAAAACCTGATCTCACAGTCAAGTTTGAGGGTTCTTGTGACAGGGGGTCACTGACTGTGCTTGGAGATATAATATGTTTAAGACATACAGGGTTCGTAAATATAACTTTTAATAAGATGGTACACAACATATATATACTTATGTAAGTATATAAGACATAATATATATATATATAATCATATATATAGTATATAGGGTACACATATATATATAGAGTATATATATATAGATATAGTAAATATAGTAGTATGTATATATATATATATATATATATATATATATATATATATATATATATATATATATATATATATATATATATATATATATATATATATATATATATATATATATATATATATAGATAGATATATATTCATATATTCATATATTTATAAAAGAAAGTAAAATGCAGGAATAAAAATACATATATATATACTGTATATCCAGTATTATATTAGATATATAATATAATACAAATATATGTATAGATAATACATATATATAAAAGAAAGAAAAATGTAGGAATTAAATACATATATATATAAAAGAAAGTAAAATGCAGGAATTGAAATACATATATATATATATTGTATATCCAGTATTATATTAGATATAAAATATAATATAAATATATGTATAGATAATACATATATATAAAAGAAAGAAAAAATGCAGGAATTAAATACATATATATATATAAAAGAAAAAAAATGTAGAAATGTAAATACATATATATATATATACTGTATATCCAGTATTATATTAGATATATAATATAAATATATGTATAGATAATACATACTTATATATATATATATATATATATAAAATTAAAAGAAAAGAAAAGTGCAGGAATTGAAATATATATATACATACATATATATTAGTATATAGTATATATATACATATAATTATATATAATAAAATGAAAGGCATTCATATATATATATATATAATATATATATATATATATATATATATATATATATATATATATATATATATATATATATATATATATATATATATATATATATATATATATATATATATATATATATATATATATAATTATACTATACATAAATTATATATATATATATATATATATATAAGAAAGGAAGAGGACATATATATTTACATATTTATACAATATAATATAATAATATATATATTGTATATATATATATATATATATATATATATATATATATATATATATTCTGTATTAATAATAAATATTAATAACAATATATATTATATAATATATAACATATATATTGATATACATATATATACATATATATACATTTATATATAAATATATACTTAAATACATATAATAATAATAATAATAATAATAATAATAATAACATATATAATAATACATATATATACTGTATTTATATGTATTATATAATATATATTATATATTATAATATATAATATATATATATATATAAACATATATATTAATATACATATATATACATATATATATACATATATACATACATATACATATATATATATATATATAAATACGTATAAAAAGGGGGTATTTATACCTCACACGTCGGGGGGGCCGCGTCGTTGCCGGTGGAGCTCCGGCGAAGCTACGGCGACGGATGGCCGGAACAGCAACTGCAGCAGTAGCTGCAGTCAGCAACAGCAGTAGCAGTGGCAGCTGCAGCGGCTCCGGCGACGGAGGCGGCGGCGGTGGGGGTGGTGCAGGATGTCAGGGAGGAGGAGGAGAGGTCGGCGGAGATGGTCGTGGTGGTTAGGGAGGTCGGTGGTGGCGGTGGTGGTGGTTAGGGAGGTCGGGGTGGGTCGGCTCGGGTTGGTGGTCGGAAAGTGGGGGGGCGCTGTGGCTGAGCTGGTGGTCGGGACGGTGGTCGTGGGACGACGGGGACGGGTGGGTTCGTCGGAGGAGGTTACGGCGGAGGGGATGAGGGCGGTGGCGGAGGTCTACGGTGGCCGGAGTGGCGGTGAGGGGCAGTCGAGGGTGGTGGAGCTGCTGTGGAGTGGAGGGGAGGTTGGGTGCTGCGGGGACTGCCGGAGGCGGAGGCGGCGGCTAGGGAGGGCGGCGGTTGGCCGAAGGGGAGCTGTGGGAGTGGCGAGGTGGTCGGTGGCGGTCCGGTGGGCGGGGGTGGCCGGAGATGGGTGTGGGATGCGTTCGGTTGAGGGGGGGCTGGGTAGTTTATATAGGTTTTAGGGTTTGGGGTTATTTTGTAAATAGGGTTAAAGGTTGGGGGTATTTAGGTAATTTGGGTTTTTAGGATATTTTTAGCTGATATTTCAGGATACCCATGCCACATGTAAGGTTTATATTAACTAACCAATGAGGTTATGCCATCTCATATGAAATTTGCATAAAAACCCTTAAAATTTCCTGAATTGCATATAAGTCCTAAAATTGGTATTTTGCGCAATTACGCAATTTGTTTGGAAAATCACCTGGTTCCTAAAAATACTAAAATTCACAGAATTGAGGGGGAAAGCTGGGGGAGTGCCTTGGGGAGTGTGGGGGTGAACCTGGGCAGGGGCAGGGTCTAGTTCTTTGGGTGATACGGGTCACCGTATTTATTAATTAATAAATACTGCGCACGGTGTTCACTAATTATTTAGGGGCAGGTAGGGTCATAATTTTACTACGGTGTCAATATACTAATTGTAGTATATTTCAAGTATAATATTATCGTATTTTTGTTTGGGCAAAATAGGTGCATGCTGGTCCTCAATCTCTAGGGGTACATAGATGGGTAAAGAGCAAGAAATAAAATAGGAATTAAATACGGACTTTTGTAACAATATTTGTGCGTCTCAAACGAGTCTCAAAATAAAGCATCTGGAGGTTGCACAAAAATAAAAAAATAGTCTAACATGTCTAGGGCAGGTATGTGATCTTTGTTTGGGTTTAACAGTTAGTGTAATGCTCTAATTAATTAGGTGATGGACATGTGCACAAATCAATAGGATATGTAAGCAAAATAAATTTAAAAAAATGCAATAATTCTAATTAGCTAAAAATAATTTTAAAATACTGAAATCTGGTCGAGGGAGTTTACAATCTACCCTCCTTAGAATATTTCGTCCTCGAAATAAAAATAGACATATAATGAAAGAGATTGATTTGAAATATTAGGACAAAGACATATAATGATAACTGAAAATTGATTTGAAATATCAGGACATACCCTGGTCTGGAAATAGATGGAAAAAACATTGTCGAATATCCTCTTCTCGTTCCCAGGTTGATTCACCTGGTGCATGATGTTTTCATGCAATACGAATTAAAGGGATAGTCTGGCGTTGCAATACCTTCTCGCTTCGATCTAGGATTTCTACGGCTCCGACAGTGATCTCAATGGTCCAGCACATGACTTGTATCCGGAGTGTACCTCCTTAATTGGATACGTGGAAGACGACATGTACTTTTTCCAATATCTGAGGAAGAGTTTATCTTGTAATCCATTTCTCTGATGCGTTCCATCACATCGAAGGGTCTGATGTACCTCGGGCTTTGTTTTCCTCTTCTTCCAAGTCTGATAGTTCCTCGGTAGGTGGGATCTTCAAAAACACATGATCTCCTATTTTACTCTATGTATACCCTTTATCTAAATTATAAGGTTACTATCAGGTTTACAACTGGTCGTATATTATTGGTAGTTCACGATGTTTAACTCAAGGTTAACATCTGTCTACCCTCTCTCCTTCAATCTAATTATTCTATTCCCAAAACTACCTGTAGTACTCAGCTATCACTTCATTCATATGATTGAGCCTAGCAATCAATATCTAGCAATCTACCTGTCTGTTTTTGCTTAGTCTTGATCATTATCTAGAGGTAGAAATATAATTTAGGTCAGATACTATAAGTTATCAGGTGACTA
Organism: Iris macrosiphon; assembly: GCA_036927795.1. Lineage (NCBI taxonomy): Eukaryota > Viridiplantae > Streptophyta > Magnoliopsida > Asparagales > Iridaceae > Iris > Iris macrosiphon. Next base: position 38,252,631 of record JAYESA010000005.1, on the reverse strand, counting down.
GGGGTTAACTGCTATGTTTTGCTACTCTAGATACTATTTATACCCTATCTATACTTGTATGTTCTTGTACTCCGGGTAACCTAGTGGTCTAAGGATGATGCTTCTTTTCCCGTAGTCTAGTATAGCATTTGTACTTGGCTTAATCAGTCCATGACTAAGACAACGTCGAAGTTTAGTATTGATAGTACCAAGAATAGCGCTCTCATCTCTCTTCTACAAACGACTATTGAGCATGTTTCAATAATGTTGGTAACTGGAACAATGCCTCCTCTGGTAAGAATTTTCCAGCACTTAGGTAGTGAGAAAGTGGCTAGTTTGTGCATGGCTATGAATTTACTAGATATGAAGATAGTGTAATGCCAGAAATATTGCGATTGTGGGTAATAACGCAACTAAAATGGTACCTGAAATGGGTTCACTTCCTGGTTCCTCTGCAACTGTAGCTAGTGCAAGGGTCTGCCCGTGCCTTTGTCCTTCGGTTTGATGTCTGTCTTGGTAGTACTGCATTTCCTGGGAGGCCAAGGGTGGTCCCCTCTGAAATCTTCCATATATTGGGGGATGCTGACCTTCAGTAGAGGGTAGCACTCTCTGGGCTGGTGTTGCTGGTCCTTGCCCGTTCTGGAGTGTTGCTTCTCTGTGTTGTGGGCAGTCTCTGGCCCTATGTTGACTTTCTCCACATATTAGGCATAGTCTATGCTTCCTTCGATAATTTTTGGCATAATGTCCCTTCCTGCCACAATGGTGACAAGTCGGAGGTTCCTTGTGTTGATATGGCCCCGTCTTGTGTTGTGTCTGATTTTTCGGGTGACGGATTGGTCCTCCTGCTCCGGTCTGGTCTCTGGCTGGTATGGTTGGATTTGAGCGTCTTGCTTCTCGGCCAATGGCTTCTTGTATCCTTGCTTCCAAAAGAACTTCTTCGTAGGAAATCCTTGACTGTGCCGAGGTATACCCTTGGAGTTCGGAGATAAGGCCATGATGGAATCTCAGGGCCTTCTCCAGCTCGTTGGGTATCAGGTTTGCACCGAATCGACTTAGTCTACTGAACTTTGCGTCGTAGGCGTCAACGGTCATGTCCCCTTGTTCCAAATGCAGGAACTGGAAGTACAGATCATTTTGGACCATAGCTGGAAAGTATTTTGCATGGAAGTGCTCCAGGAATTGCTCCCAAGTATGGTTTCTGTCGATGCTGCGCTCTATGGAGTCCCACCAGTGATGGGCGTTGCCTTTTAGTTGGGCCCTTACTGCGGTCATCCATAGGTCGGGGTGAATCTGTGATCCTTCTAGCAGTATTTCCGTGTTGGAGATCCAGTCTGAGATCTCTTCCGGAGTTTCGTTGCCAGAAAAGGTTCTCGGGCTCATTCGGCGAAATCCTTGAACAGAGCCAGGTGGTTGGACAGGTGCTGGTGCCGGGGCAATTTTTATCTCCAGAGCTGTTATCAAGGTCTGTCTCAGGGCTTCAGTTTGTTGCCACTGAGCCTGTCTCAGGGCTTCAGTCTGTTGCCACTGAGCCTGCAACAGGGTTTGGAAATATTGGAACATCTGGGTTTGTCCCTCAAGCTGTGGCATCAGGACTGAGAGGGCTGGAGGTGGAGGCAAAGGTGTCTCCGCCTGCGGTGTTGGTGCTTGGAAAGTTTGCCCTTGTTGCTGGGCTGGTGTTGTCTCCTGGGTAGGGTCCTGGGGAAGGTACGGGGTCGTTGGATTGACCAGCATCCTTCTCGGGGATTGGTCTCTCGGAGAGGTTGGGGTCCTTTGGACATCTGGCGATGGGTCTGTTGCTTGGTCAGCCCCATCAATCGCGTGTCCAACGGGTATGTCCATATTTCTGAAGAAGATAGAATAATTAGAAAAGTACGAAGGAATTTAATAATAATCAAGCAGGATGCAAAAATTTTTATGGATGAAGTCAGAGTGGATGAGACCTAGTATTCCTATCCTATAGAAGGTTTGCTGAGCATGTTATCATGCTACTAGCAATTAACTAGACCTGCATGGGCCACCACTAAAACCATGTCACGCCCCAGTCCCAAAAATATACGGGACCAGGCCACGTGGCATTGGCCAGCTGACACGTCACTAAGGGTTTAACCCAATTTAATGGACCCAAAGGAACGTGCTACGCTGTCCTAAAATACTACAGTCTAATACAGGTAAATCTATCTCATCCACAACAAAATATCAGGAAAAGTGCTGAATATATAGAGGATAAGTCTGAAATGTCCTAAATAAATCAGATAAAGTCTGGTAGGAACAAACCCACTACAAAAGATAAGCAAAAGTGAAATAAGATAAACTAGTGCATCGTCCTCGAAATATGTAGCTCCAACTCCAGGTGTACTCGGGCAGATTCTGATGGTAGTTCTTCTAATTCCTCCTCAGTGGAATATCTTTTCTCCTGTCCAGGGCCATCCGTTGTGGGGTGGGATGTCTCATCTAAACCTGGCAGGGAACCAGGTCCTCAGTGGGACGTAACAAGATACAGAAAAATAACATGCCATGTATATAAATACTGAATAAATAAAATAGAGGGTGTGCTAGCCATCTAAGTGAATGCAATTTGAGATAACTTTAGTACGTATGGGAAAGTGTGTCTAGACATATGCTGACGTAATTCACCAATTCATAGTGACTGGCTAATATATGCCACATATGCCCCCGTTCAAGGGCACTATGCAATATACCATCTACGATGAGTATGGTCACGGGAATATATATATATATATAACAGCCGTATCACTCCGTCGAGTGCGGTATCGGGATAAAGAGGTGGGTGTCCCATACGTCTTTTAGTCGTTCTCCCCGCCCAATGTAATTAATGCCAAGTCGTAGTTTTTCTGATTTTGTTCTAAGCCGTGATGCACGTCGTACGTACTGGTAGCTAATCAACTACGTAAACTTGCATCCCAAAATGAAGTGCAACCTTGTTGCGTGTACCCGTGATAGGGTCTAGGAGGATATTAGGATACCCTCACAGTTGATGGTAAGTCTGTAAGGACTAGGTTAATTATACTACGTGTCAACGTACTTGTTGACGGTACCCGAGGCAGTCTCAGATACATACTGTTATATGTAAATTTACTAAAAAGAACATTCAACAGTTAATATTTACACAGTAAAAACTTGGCAAGGTATACTTGCCTACTCCCTGATAGTGTTGAAAACCTGATCTCACAGTCAAGTTTGAGGGTTCTTGTGACAGGGGGTCACTGACTGTGCTTGGAGATATAATCTGTTTAAGACATACAGGGTTCGTAAATATAACTTTTAATAAGAGGGTACACAACATATATATACTTATGTAAGTATATAAGACATAATATATATATAATCATATATATAGTATATAGGGTGCACATATATATATAGAGTATATATATATATATATATATATATATATATATATATATATATATATATATATATATATATATATATATATATATATATATATATATATATATATATATATATATATATATATATATATAGTAAATATAGTAGTATGTATATATATATATATATATATATATATAGCATATATACATAATAGGTATATTATATATATAAATACATATATATATATAGATATATATTCATATATTCATATATTTATAAAAGAAAGTAAAATATAGGAATAAAAATACATATATATATATACTGTATATCCAGTATTATATTAGATATATAATATAATATAAATATATGTATAGATAATACATATATATAAAAGAAAGAAAAATGCAGGAATTAAATACATATATATATAAAAGAAAGTAAAATGCAGGAATTGAAATACATATATATATATACTGTATATCCAGTATTATATTAGATATATAATATAATATAAATATATGTATAGATAATACATATATATAAAAGAAAGAAAAAATGCAGGAATTAATTACATATATATATAAAAGAAAAGAAAAATGCAGAAATGTAAATACATATATATATATATAAATATATATATATATATACTGTATATCCAGTATTATATTAGATATATAATATAAATATATGTATAGATAATACATACTTATATATATACATATATATATATATATATATATATATATATATATATATATATATATATATATATATATATATATATATATATATAAAAGAAAAGAAAAGTGCAGGAATTAAAATATATATATATATATATATATATATATAAAAGAAAAGAAAAGTGCAGGAATTAAAATATATATATATATATATATATATAAAAGAAAAGAAAAGTACAGGAATTGAAATATATATATACATACATATATATTAGTATATAGTATATATATACATATAATTATATATAATAAAATGAAAGGCATTCATATATATATATATATATATATATATATATATATATATATATATATATATATATATATATATATATATATATATACATATAATTATACTATACATAAATAATATATATATATATATATATATATATATATATATATATATATATATATATATATATATATATATAAGAAAGGAAGAGGACATATATATTTACATATTTATACAATATAATATAATAATATATATATTGTATATATATATATATATATATATATATATATATATATATATATATATATATATATATATATATATATATATATATATATATATATATTCTGTATTAATAATAAATATTAATAACAATATATATTATATAATATATAACATATATATTGATATACATACATATACATTTATATATAAATATATACTTAAATACATATAATAATAATAATAATAACATATATAATAATACATATATATACTGTATATATACAGTATTATATAATATATATTATATATTATAATATATAATATATATATATAAACATATATATTAATATACATATATATACAAATATACATACATATACATATATATATATAAATACGTATAAAAAGGGGGTATTTATACCTCACACGTCAGGGAGGGCCGCGTCGTCGCCGATGGAGCTCCGGCGAAGCTACGGCGGCGGATGGCCGGAACAGCAATTGCAGCAGTAGTTGCAGTCAGCAACAGCAGTAGCAGTGGCAGCTGCAGCAGCTCCGGCGACGGAGGCGGCGGCGGTGGGGGTGGTGCAGGATGTCAGGGAGGAGGAGGAGAGGTCGGCGGAGGTGGTCGTGGTGGTTAGGGAGGTCGGTGGTGGCGGTGGTGGTGGTTAGGGAGGTCGGGGTGGGTCGGCTCGGGTTGGTGGTCGGAAAGTGGGGGGGCGCTGTGGCGGAGCTGGTGGTCGGGACGGTGGTCGTGGGACGACGGGGACGGGTGGGTTCGTCGGAGGAGGTTACGGCGGAGAGGATGGGGGCGGTGGCGGAGGTCTATGGTGGCCGGAGTGGCGGTGAGGGGCGGTCGGGGGTGGTGGAGCTGCTGTGGAGTGGAGGGGAGGTTGGGTGCTGCGGGGACTGCCGGAGGCGGAGGCGGCGGCTAGGGAGGGCGGCGGTTGGCCGGAGGGGAGCTGGGGGAGTGGCGAGGTGGTCGGTGGCGGTCCGGTGGGCGGGGGTGGCCGGAGATGGGTGTGGGATGCGTTCGGTTGAGGGGGGGCTGGGTAGTTTATATAGGTTTTAGGGTTTGGGGTTATTTTATAAATAGGGTTAAAGGTTGGGGGTATTTAGGCAATTTAGATTTTTAGGATATTTTTAGCTGATATTTCAGGATACCCATGCCACATGTAAGGTTTATATTAACTAACCAATGAGGTTATGCCATCTCATATGAAATTTGCATAAAAACCCTTGAAATTTCCTGAATTGCATATAAGTCCTAAAATTGGTATTTTGCGCAATTACGCAATTTGTTTGGAAAATCACCTGGTTCCTAAAAATACTAAAATTCACAGAATTGAGGGGGAAAGCTGGAGGAGTGCCTTGGGGAGTGTGGGGGTGAACCTGGGCAGGGGCAGGGTCTGGTTCTTTGGGTGATACGGGTCACCGTATTTATTAATTAATAAATACTGCGTACGGTGTTCACTAATTATTTAGGGGCAGGTAGGGTCATAATTTTACTACGGTGTCAATATACTAATTGTAGTATATTTAAAGTATAATATTATCGTATTTTTGTTTGGGCAAAACAAGTGCATGCTGGTCCTCAATCTTTAGGGGTACAGAGATGGGTAAAGAGCAAAAAATAAAATAGGAATTAAATACGGACTTTTGTAACGATATTTGTGCGTCTCAAACGAGCCTCAAAATAAAGCATCTGGAGGTTGCACAAAAATAAAAAAAATAGTCTAACATGTCTAGGGCAGGTATGTGATCTTTGTTTGGTTTTAACAGTTAGCGTAATGCTCTAATTAATTAGGTGATGGACATGTGCACAAATCAATAGGATATGTAAGCAAAATAAATTTAAAAAGATGCAATAATTCTAATTAGCTAAAAATAATTTTAAAATACTGAAATTTGGTCGAGGGAGTTTACAGCGTCGATGGTGGAACGTTATCTTCCTGGATTCTCGGGGCATGCTGACTTGCTTGCTGTGATGATGGACCTTCACTAACTGGTGTCACTTTATCTCCGTTGGTTATCACAGCACCTTGTGGTGTTTCTGGATGAGTCTCGTCACGTGCTTGTGAATCCATTGCTCTGCATCAAAATAAACTATAAGAGGCATACAGGAATCAAGGTAGGATGCAAGTCAAGAATTTAATTCGAATCCGATATAGATGTCAAGAACGATCCAAGCAAGTAGATGAGATCCTTAAAACTTATTCTATCTTATTGCTGGCTTGCTCGGTCCCTAAGTTGAAACTGAACAATTTAGTCGTTGACCTGCATAGGCCACCACAAAAACCATGTCACGCTCCAGTCCCAAAATACCGAGGGACTAGATGCGTGATAATGGCCAGCAGCACACACCGATGGACAAACCCAGTTTAATGGATCCATCGGGGCATGCTTAAGCTGTAATATAACAATAAGCAGGTCCAGTGATACAAGTCACAGTCTATATTAATCTCATCCAAAACAAATAATCACAGATCAAAAGCCAGAATAATACAAATAAATATAACTAACAAATCTCAATAAAAGTGTCTCGGAGAACAATCCGAGAACAAGTCTGATACAGCAATGCAATAGACTGGAAATAAAGGAACTGGAAATAGAAATAAATGAGTATCACCAGACAATACTCAGAAGAAGTCCTCTGGTATGATCTCGTCCGCGGGTGTCGGTACAGCTCATGTATCAGCTCCTGTTAATGCTCCTGTACTGTATAACTCTGGGTGGATCTCCTCTGCTAATCCTGGGGACATAATCCGTATCCAGGTCCTAAGGGGACATAGCAAGGTACAGAAAATACAAGCCAAAATAAATGCAGTACAGCAAATAATAAAATAAATAGGGTAAGTATGTAACCATCTATGTGAAAATGCAAGATAAGAGCATCAATAGTACTCAAGTTGAAACAACTACAAGCTCTGTGTCGGGGAGCCGGTAGCAGTGATATCATGTGGTGGTCTAGCTCAGCTAGAGACTGAGAAGCCGGCATAATATAGTTAACCTGTAGCCTGCGTGTCTCTCCAGCAATAAATGGAACAACAGGGGAACACTAAATAACCAGCTAAGTGATATGCAAGATGAGAGCAGCACTAGAACTCAGGCTGAAGCCACTACAAGCTCTGTGTCGGAGAGCCGGTAGCAGCAGTAATAATGAGTAATGGGCCAAGCCTGTAGGGTTTATATATATGATCAGCCTGTAGCCTGTGTGTCTCTCCCCACCCAATGAAATCACACGTCTCATGTCCATGATGTCTCATGTCCATGTCACGCACGATCGTATCTAATGCACAAGTCATATAATGTCTAGGAATATAATATCAATGTCAAGTCCTGTATCCTATACAGAATCACCATGAATATCTCAAGAAGATCCTGTCTCATGAATAGTGTCAAGTGTCCTGGGTTATATGGTACTTGATAAGACAAGTACGAGAATGTAAAGGGGTCACGAATGTCCATCTCTAGATGACAATACACAACGCCGCGTACGGGGTTGGCATCCGACTATCAATCAGATGCTAAGTAAGTCACACGGTCCTAGGTCAAGCATGCACAGCAATATAATGAAGCAAAGAAAATATGTAACAATACTGCAGAGTTTGGCAAGGTACACTTGCATGGGGTTCTGACTCCAACTGTAGCTCTGGTCATTTACAGGTACTACTCTGGTTGCTGAAATAAACATTACCATTAGATTCAAAAAATATCAAATAGCTAGAAACGCCTGTCCTTGAGTCCAATTTGGACACAAGGACAAAAATCACAGTTTCTGGTCAAGCGGGGTCCACATGTGGGCCGCTTTGCACCAAAAACCGTATCAGGGTCAAAGGTCTCCAAATCTGTCAAACTTAGTGTCAACAAGTCAGGAACGATGATACGAACCCAACGGAACTTCCAGAATTGGATTCTGATGAGCCGATCACAAAATCGCCCGTCAAGTGGAGCCTATGGGGCCCACGATACGCGATTTGTCAACGTTCTCAGAATCGAACCAAACTTGGGTCACAGGACCAGCGTATTGCTACGAGTCCGATGGCGCAAGTTTCGTTTCGATCCGACGTGTGTACACAAAGTTACAGCATATTCCAGAACCGACGGATACGGGGCGGTGTCGGCGGATACGCGTTAATTTCGGTGTGCACGCACATCCAAATCAACTTCTGCGAAATCTCACACATCCGTATCAACGTCGCACACGTTTCGGTAAAGATCGCGTGTGACCAAGTCGTCCCGTTTGGCGGGACGCACTCAGTTCTGGGGTGAAACAGGACGTTGATTTTCCTGTTTTTGGATCGCGGTGTGCGATCACCACAGGACGCGATGCACCGAGTTAGTTGTATGGGCACCGAGAGGGTTATACAGTCTATGCGACGCAACTTACGAAATCAAAAACGGAATTACGGGGAGAGAGGAAACGCTACCTGAACAGGGCTCCGTGAAGACTGATTTCCACGTGTCCGAGTCGTGTCCGAGTCCTGCTTCGTGTCCTGCGTCCGTGTCCGATGCTGTGTCTGTTGTACTGTTTCGTGTCCGCTGCTCCTATGGTTTAGGGCTGCTGGAGTCTGGCCGTACTGGTCGACGGAGGGTGGCTCGTCGGCTGAGCGGGGTCGCTGGCAAGGCAGAGCGGAGGGGTCTCGCCTGGCCGCTGCTGTGGAGGGGCGCGGGTCAGCTGCTGGGCGGAGCAGCGTCGGGGTCGGCGGAGATCAGGAAGACTGCGGCGAGGTCGCGGGGGTGCGACGGAGATGGGGGATGAGGGCGGACGCGGGCGGCGCGCCGGAGTCGAGCGGATGAGATAGAAGTCGGGTCGGCGATCGTGGGCGAAGGGCTGCTGTGAGATGGGCGGCTGGGCAGAGGCGGAGAGATCGACGGCGTCGGGGCGTGGCGGGGCGACGTCGGCGGCGGCGCTGGGCAGCGGGTGAGGGCTAGGCGGAAGCGAGGAAAAGAACGGAGGCGGGCTGGCCCGCCGCTGCTGCGGGGGAGTGGAGGAGAGGGTGGTCGGGAGAGATGGCCGGCGCTGGGGCCGAGGGGGTCGGCGTGGACGAGGTTGGGCGGCGCCGAAGAGGGGTCGGCAGAGGGTGGCGGCTTAGGGTTAGGGTTAGGTTAGGATTTAGGGATTTATTTTTTTTATTTTCTTTCTCTTTTTATTTGTGGAGAAAAACTTAGAAAATTATGTATTTATACATACAGAAATTGGACTAGGGTTTGACCTAGGATTTGGGCTGGGTCAACGCTCCTTGGGCTTGGCTTCGGCTCTCATGGGGATGTCGGACGTTTGGCACGGGTTTAATTCGGTTTAATTTTGCATCGATTTTCAGGGCTTTAAACGCGTTTCCGGGGTCCAATAAATACGCAGAAAATTACCATATGTCCGATTTTCTATTTTACACCATAAAATATTATTTCCATAATATTTTAATATTATTCAACAGTAAATAAAAATCATTTAATTTCCAAATACCTAGGTTTTAATTATAGAAAAATCCTAAAAAATTCCAGAAAATTGTAAAAATCCAAATTAATAATTACTGAAAATCAGGGGGCTTACAAGGTTTAAGTCATTTTAAAATTGAGAATTTTAGAAGAATGATTAATATGAAGAGGATTAATGATTTTAAAAAAATTAGGATATGGCAAACAAAATATCGATACGTGAGCATATAATTTAAAATTTTAATATTGAAGGTTGAATCAACGATTTAAACCTCGAGGAAAATAAATAGAACTCTAAACATGGACATGGACGGATTAAATTCCAAATTTGAGGATTGAATTAAAAGAAATTTTTGATTGTAGGATTACCTATTTGAAATATTGAGGATATAAATTGAATTTAAATTTGAATAGTACAAAAGTTCATAAGTTGAAAAAAATAGAAGGAAAAATTTGATTAGAATCATTTCTAAAAGAGATTATGATAGTTGGAGATCGTGATATAAAATTTGATATGCGAAGATGCTATATGGATTGAAATTAAATTTGGATGTTGATGAGAAAGTACGATAGGTTAAAATTTGATTTAAACAGTGACCATCTTAATTTTGAAGTGATTACGAAGAATTGATTAGAATTTTAATTATCGCAAAGAGGTCGCGATTAACTTGCCTTATGTATGTGAAGGAATAACAGACAATGCCTTATTTTAATTTTGAGGACAAAATTATTTTAAGTTGGGTAGATTGTAAACTCCCTCACCCAAAATTAGGTCTACTTTGCTTAGATAGAGAAATTAGGTCTAATTAGAATCCAACTAGAAAGAGAACACGGTATTTTATTTTGTACAATGTTTATATCATATCGTACACCTTACCGTTGCTTCGATAATTAGAGCACTACTCTAGCTGTTGCCTTCCAACAGATTTTACAACCTTGTCCTAGACATGGCCGCCCACCATTCTGACCTTTGTGTAACTTATAATTATTCTCCCTTGTGCTACATTTTAGTCGCACCACATTCGTCGCGGACGTTTATAATTTATTCTAAATAAATATAACCTTGTACCCCTGTGCATTCCAATCGAAATTGGAGACACAATCTTGACCCGTTTTATACAACCTAATTTACGATAATATTCTACACTAAATCCTCTATGTCCATGATACTTGTGTCCCACCTAATTTTATTCCCATGTACTTCTAATTAATTCCAAAATACCTTGTACGGTAATTTAATTAATTTAAACCCAATTTCCATCTTTGTGCAATTTATCCAACTATTGGACACTTTTATGCAAAAGTGCATTGAGGTGTCTACACCATTGGATAATACATGAAGAAATCTAACTTCCCCTTCATAGGAAAATTTTCCTAATTTTTTGGAATGTGCAACGCGCAACATCGCCCCTTTATTTTAAACCAATCTTTGCATTTAAACAATGCAATTATGGCCTCCCAAACATCCTCATTTGAGCCCAAGGCCCAACCCAAGAGAATGTTGACCAAGTCAAACTATTCCTAAGTCAACCCAAACCAAAATTTTACATATAAATATATCACATGTTCCTTTATTTTCCCAAAATACCTAAACCTAAAATTACTACCCAGCCGACCCTAGTCACCTTCAACCTCCCCCTCCGGCCATCCACCGCGTCTCCCCGGCCGTCTTCGACACCTCGACCATAGCCCACCGAGCCCTCCACCCTGAACGCCGCCATCCTCCGCCTGTACAGTCCTCGACACCGAGTGGCCACCCTCTCCATCCTCCCTCTTCCTCCTACACTCCCCTAGCCGAGACCTCGCCGGAGTACGACCCCGAGTCCCTCCTCTTCCATCTTCACCTTCTACCTCTTCCTCCCGCTGCCGGAGCCCGAGACTTCGTCGACCCCCGATTTCGACGCCGCTGTACCCCAGCCCCTCGACGGAGCAGCCCGTCACTACCAGTGCCCGACCAAGACACCACCCCCGCCTCTCCTTCCTCTTCCCAACTCATCCGCTGCCATCCCCGACTTTGCACCCGCCTGCAAGACAACCACCCGCCGCTTGCATGAGCCACTCTCTGCTCGTCGACGACCACCGCACGCGCCTGAAGCCAACCCCCTGACCACCAGTCAACTCCTCTCCCTCTCTTCTCCTCCTTCCTCCTCCATGTCACCTTCCCTTCCCTGGCCTGAGCTCCTCCTCCTTGGACGGACCCCTGGCCGGAGTTTAGTCACCACCACCTACATTATCAACACCACCACCATTACAAACTTTATCAACCTAGTCAACATCATCATCCCAACCACCATCATACACACCAATGCCCACGTCATCGTCCTCGTCGTCATCATCACCTCCATAGTCATTGTCGTTATTATCGTCATCACCATCGCCATCGTCGCCGACATCGTCATCATCCCCATCATCATGATCGTCAACATTATCATCATCCCTGTCATCCTCATCCATGTAATCATCAGCATCTCATTATCGTCATCATCATCATCTCATCATTGTTGTCATCATCGTCATTAGCATCATCACCATCATCCCAGCCACCATCTACAGCATCCTCCTCCCCTCATCACCTAATCACCATAGTCATTATCACCCTTAACCATCACCCTTAGCAACCTCAAACATCGTCATAACCCTCGTCATCGTCGACATCATAGACCCGACACTCTTGCCCGACAACCCGCAGCAGATACCCCCGATTTCCCGTGCCTGTGCACGCTGACTCCGAGGACCATTGGATCGTTCTACGCGACTTCAGGAGCCGGATATTTGTACTACGCAGTCTTCTTGCTAGGCAAGTATACCTTGCCTTGTTGTACTGTTTAAATTCTGTATTATTAGCTGCATATTTATTATTTTAAATTATGCGCGTCCGAGAGTGACTCGGGTGCAGTCAACGGGGGCGTTGACATTAGGACTTGTGTCTGACCTAATGTCTAGTAGACCCACCTAAAGTCGTGGAGTTATTGGTATGACTCCCCAGGCCTTGACATATTTCTTACACGTGTTATGAGCCTCATGTAGGGCACAGACTTGCGTATACGGTTGGCCACCTGTACGTGTAGGTCGTGCAACGGATAGGGTATAACTGCTAATAGTGATGCATGTTAGAAGACTTAGCAGTTATTAGTAGGCAGAGCATAGACTATCGTGATACGATGGCGCAATCCTTGTTCTTGATTGGTTGTAAGGTTGGACTATTATTCTAACGATTGACTATGAGCCAGAGTTACGACGTCTTGGCATAGTGGCTGAAGCATGTTGTGGATACAACATGCATAGATCATTGGGCGGGAAGGACGACTAGTAGACGAATGGGACACCCACCTCCTTTATTCAGCTTCCACGCTCGATGGGGCGATATGGACGATATACTATTCAGCTTCTACGTTCTTCAGAGCAATATGGGCGATATACTATTCAGCTTCCACGTTCTTCGGAGCGATATAGACGATATATTATGCAGATTCCCCGTTCTTCGGAGCGGTAGGACGTTATTATATACATTACGCCCTTTTATTGGGGGCATATGTGGCATATACTAGCCAGTTGTCATGATTGGTGAATTACGTCAGCATATGTCTAGCCTACACTTCCCATACGCTCAAAGTTGTCCTCAAGTTGCATTTCACTTAGATGGTTAGGTCACCCTTGAGTTTTACAGTATTTACTTTATGGCATGCTTTTATGTATCTTGTTATGCCCCTCTGAGGACCTGGCCCTTTCCAGGTGTATTGTTCATGAGTATTCGTAGGAGCGCAGATCCGGACTTGCTACGTATATCGCGATGAGGTCTTCTCTTCGAGTCGTGACTGTTAATTGATATTCTTACATTGCATTTATTGTGTTTATCTTCTATTCTAGTTCGGCCGTAGATTTATTTCCATCCGACTGTCATCGTTAGATACTTTACATTGAGATCTAGTTCATAGATATTGGTTATGAACTTATATATGATTTTTATGGATGAGATTTAGATTATACCCTGTGACTTGTGATATATTTTATCACTTGCGATTATTATTCATTATACAGCGTACACATGTGTTATGGTTCCATACATTGGAGTTGCCATTTACATGCGGATGGCATGCTTACGTGTCCTAGTCCTATATATTTTGGGACTGGGGCGTGATAATACCCGCCAGTTTGTTCTTCTTGAGGTCGACGTATCTTCTCAAGTTCGACATGTACCCGTCTAGAAATTTTAGACCCTGAATCCACCTATAAAGTCTCCCTTTATCCTCCTTCTCCAGTGAGAAAACTGACTTGGGCTGCTTTAACTTTTTATTCCCTCCTCTATCAAATGTAATGCAGGACGTCTACATATTTCTTCTAAGTCCAACTTGTCCTTCGGATTGTCTTTCGTCTTTCCTTTTATCTCCATTACAGTATTAATTATGTTATCAAACACATTCTTCTCGATATGCATGACATCAAGGTTATGTATGATTAGATTGGTGCTCCAATATGGCAGATCCCAGAATATACTCCTCTTCGTCCAGTTATGGGTGCGACCAAATCCGTCATACTTGTACCCTGTACCAGGCGCTTCGATTGCGCTTGGTAAATCTTTTATCTCTTTCCATATCGTGTATCCGGGCCACCTTGGCGGTGGATTGGCCTTATCCACAACGCTCGTACAAAAAATATTCCTGTTCCTCCGGTATGGATGATCCTTCGACAGAAATTGTCGATGATAATCGAAGAAGCATAATTTACCTTCGTGTTTCAAACAGAAAGCCTTAGTATGGTCCATGCAATACGGACATGAGAGACGACCATGAGTGCTCCATCCCGATAATATTCCATAGGCTAAAAAGTCTTGATGGTCCACATAAGTGCTGCCCTCATCTGAAAATTCTGCTTTCTGGAAATATCGTACGTGTTGGCACCTACTTCCCACAACAGATTCAACTCATCTATTAAAGGTTATAAATATACATCGATGTTCCTCTTCGGATTATTCGGACCCGAGATAATAACGGTTAGGAACATATATGGAGTCTTCATGCACATCCAAGGCGGTAGATTGTACGGAGTCACGATCACAGCCAACACGAATATTGGAAGCCCGAAAGTCCGAATAGGGTAAAACCATCAGAGGAAAGCCCCAATCTGATATTACGCGGATCCGAAGCAAAATCTGGATACTCTCGATCAAAGTGCTTCCATGCTTCTCTATCGGATGGATGATCTAATACTCCTTCGATCTATTTTTGCCTGTGCCAACTCATGTTTTCTGCAGTCTCCTTCACCATAAACAACCTTTGCAACCGCGGTGTCAAAGGCAAGTAGTGCATCGAATCGGTAGACTTCTTTGCACCGACAGACTTTCCTCTTCCAGTAGCCTTGTAGCGATTAGCACCACAGAATATGCATGCATCTTCATCCTTGTCGTCTTTGTAGTACAACATGCACCCATTGCGATATACATCGATCTTCTCGTATCCCATCCAGAGCGATCTCACCATCCTCTTAGATCGGTAGAAGTCTTTAGGCAACCAGGATATAATGGAGTCTTTGCATTCTCCAGCAACTCCATGAACTACGTAGCATCGGTATTCGGTGCCTCCCCAGCTGCATCATGATTGTCCAGATCAAAACTAGGCCCCGCCGCATCAAAAACTATGTTCACCCATCTGTCGTCGTAAGCAGCATGGTCATGGACATCCATATACGGCACCACATAAGGCTCTGACTTCGATGCTAAAGATACAAGTTCTCCGTGCACGGTCCACTGATAGTAATTCAGCGTAAAACTCTTCGAGTACAAATGATATGTGACTTCCACTTCTGGATGATATTTCAAGTTGCGACATCTCATACACGGATACTTAATTTTGGTACCGTCCATATACTGAGGGAACGCCTTGGCGAACTGTAGGAACTGTTGTACACCCTCAATAAATTTATCTCACACACCGCACATGTCATCAGGATGACGGTTGTACATCCACGAACGATGACGCATATAGTAATTCATATCCATTTCTAGATACTTCTGCAGCAAAAATGAATATACAATTACCTTCAAGTATATACTCATCGTTAAATACAGTACATGCACTGATACTCCTAGTCCTAGCATATATACTCATCATTAAATATAGTATTTGTACTAATACTCACTGCTACCTTCAAGTATGGTTGTTTGAGTGATTGAGTGAGCTCGGGTCACTAGGGAGAGCAGTTCACAGTTTTTATTGTGCATTATTTGGCAGTGATCAACTGAAGGGAGAGCAGTGTGCAACTCTGTACTAGTACAGCAAGGGGGAGCAAAACTGAGTAGTGTACAGTTCTGTGCTACCACGGTACAAGGGGAAGCATACAACAGTTTATAGCAGTAGTAGCTAGATGTACTGCACAGTACAGTAGTGGGGAATCAGTGTGCAGCAATAATGTGCAGTGCACAGCAGGAAGGATGCACAGCAGCAAATAAACTCAGCAAGTAGCAGCAAAGCCAGTGCACTGCAGAGCCTTCAACAGCAGATTTAGCAGTCTGCAGTAGCCAATGCAACAACTCGTGCAGCAAGACGCATCAACCCAAGTTGGATACGAGTTCTAGAAGAAGCCAATATCGTATATCGTGTCTCGGCTTTGAAGAGTCATTCCTGTGTCCGTGTATATGACTCTCCTTGAGTCGAGATCTGCATCGTATTATATACGCTGCAGATAAGCAAGGTTGCGTCTAAACTCAGACAGCTAACTAGAAAAGAGATCGGGTTAGGGTCGGTGTCTGTGTCATATTTTGTGTCATGCCAGTGTATGTGTCTGTGTCATATCCCATGTCATGTCTATGTCTGTGTCTTGTTTGTGTCCGTGTGTCCGTGGCATGTCATATCTTGTCTATGTTTATGTGTGTTCGTGTGTCCGTGTCAGTGTTAGGGTTAGTGTCCGCATGTGTTAGTGTGTCCGCGTGCGTATGTGTGTGTCCGAGTTAGGGTTAGTGTGTGTCATGTTGTGTTGTATTATGTCATGTAAGAGAGAGAGACAGAGAAAGGAGACAGAGAGAGGAGCTCACCGAGTGAGGAGGAGGGGAGCTGGAGAGAGGATAACGCCGGAGGGAGGAGGAGCCGCCGTAGGTAGGAGGGGAGCTGAAGGAAGAAGGAGCTGACGGAGGGAGGAGCACCCAGGAGGGGGGAGGACACAGCCGGAGGGGGGTCGCCGGGGTGGGCCGCCGGGATGGGGGGGTTAAATTTTTTTGAGATATCGAAGAAATGGGGGGAAGAGAAATTCGCCAAACCCTATATGAAATAAATTAGCGACGTCGGTCCAGACGTCTCTAACCATCGCGGATATAATAATATACGGCGACTTAAATACATAAACGTCGGTAAACATCGCTAAAATTAAAAAGTTAGCGACGTTTAGCGACTACCTAGCGACATTTTATATTTTTATAATAATTATAGTCACTAAACGTTGCTCCACGTCGCTATCGCCGACGTATTACGACGTTTTATATGGACGTCGCTAAATACCTATAATTCAACGACATTTTATTTGGACATCGCTATCGCTATTTGGACATTTTTTGGTAGTTACCATTTTCTCCCAATGTTACTACCACTTTTAGTTGCCTAATTAACCCTATATTATTTTGAAATCTCAAGGCGTGGCCACATGAGAATTTCTCTTAAGATGTCATACAAAGTACGAACACGCTAGATACGAATCCATGGAAGTTCAATCTGGATTCACCCGAGCATGTATGCAATATTCAACAATCAAAAGCCTAGCCACGCTTTGGTACTTGACTCGCATATCATGCCCGTGCTGGAGGAAAGTATATATATATATATATATATATATATATATATATATATATATATATATATATATATATATATATTATCATGTATTCAGGAATTTGGAGGCATTCTTGATGCACAACCCAAATATAAATCACTTAACATGTAACACGGTATAACGCATCTCGGTGCACATATCATGAACAATATCAGGCAATAATTGTATTAGCACGGATACAGTATTCGAGGCCAATTACCAAGATCATAAGCATGAGTTCTTGCACAGGGTCGGGTTGTTGAGTCCATTCTTCCCAAGAATTATAACACAATCAATAACCAGGATCAACCACATAAAGGATGATAAGAAATATTCCAAATAAAATAAATGATCCCAAATAAAATAAATGATCCCAACAATAAAATTAAAAAATCTTATTAATATTGAAACTAATATTAAAATTAACATTAATGTTACCAGACCATCGGTTCTATTAAATGCGATTGGTTCGGATTGGTATGGTTCAATTAAAAGTGATTGGTTCAGATTGTTAATAACATGGGCAATCGACTGTTAGGTACTCGAAATGATTCGTTTACCTAGAAATTTGACTGATAGATGGTTTTGGATTAATATTAACATTAATATTGATAATAAAATATAAACATAAAAATTAAAGTAATAAAAATTAATATTAATATTGAAACTTATATTAAAATGAACATTATAACTCGTTAATCTTACCAGCCCTTTGGTTCAATTTAAAGTCGATCGGTTCAGATTGGTTCGGTCGGTTTGACCCATATGTGCACACCACTAACCTAATTGATCACATGGCATATTTCTAAATTGAAATTAACTTTGAACATTAAAATATAATCAAAATAATAATAAAAAAGAACATTAATATTGAAACTAATATTTTAATCTAAGTATTTTGAAAATAACATTATAAAAATTTTAATTTTAAATTATATTTAAACTATTTTAATACAAATTAAATTTTTATCTAAGTATTTAATATAATATTAATTTTTATCATTAAAAAATTAAAATTTACAAATATGAAAATTAACAAATATCAAAATTACAATTAATATTAATATTAAAATTAAACTTGGATCCCATCAAGAAAGTATCACTGGCAGCATAAACCATTATGATGACGTAATAAAATATTCGATTGCAGCAAAATCCCATCAAGTCTCATAATTTTGCTAATCTTGTAAGAAGTGCAAAAATATGGATACAAACAACTGTTGCAACTAGTAGCTCAGATGTGGTCGAACAAATAACATGAATAACGATCCTAACAAAATATCATTCTCACCCTCCCAATGTTCCTGAACCTCCAATGGGCCCTTGAATTCTTCTATTCTACGAAGCCTGTATAAGAGGTCATTGCCTAGATACACGTTAAAGCACCCGTATATGTCAAGCATACAGAGATGCTTGCAGTGGTCCAGGATAAGTGACGGCCCGTAGTGGTCTAACAAGCCGAACGGTAGCTCGAGGTGCTCGAGATGCGCCATCAAAATTGCCACACTCACGGCCTCCTCATCCAAGTATATTTCTATCCTTAACCCGTTCGTGATCATGAACTGCGGAGGGGGCATGTTCCTCTTCATTTTAACCAATTTTTTGGCACACCAGCCTAGGAGATGGATGCCAGTACTAGAGATATTGATGCAGTCGCTGATGTCGAGTTCCTCCAGTACCGGTAAGTACAACAAGTGCCTGATCACCATTGCATCACTCACCTTGCTCATTGGAATTCGCAGAACTTTTAGAAATTTCTAACTGTTTTATAAACAGGGTAAAAATTAAAAATTTACATTTGCAAACGTAGATACTACTAATACATTCAAACTTAAACCACATTTATAAGAAAAATTTAAGAAGGTGAGATAACGGGAGTAGTCACTACACGTTTCTAATTAATATCATATAGGAAATACACTCCAATAATTACTCGTGTTAAAAGAAAATACAAATTATACACTGGCCTGGAGCAAACAAAGGAGAAGCCGGGGTTGTCGAGTTTGTACACAGAGAGGGACTGCAGAATCCCCTCGCTCCGTGTCAGGAGCTTCATCACTGCCTCGACGATCTAGTCTGTGTCCCTGACCCTATGGGACCACAGATCCAAGTCAACGTCAGACCAGCAGCAGGGACCGCTGAGTACCTCCCCCCACGAATGACACACTAATGAGACATAGTGAATGACCTCGTCAATCGGCTTCCCCGCCTGTGCCAATACCACCGCGAGGATCTGCGTAGGGATAACGGCCCATCCGCTGTTGTTGCTCTCACTTTCCATTGTTGCGCTTGGGTTCTTTTGACCAATGACTTATCGTAAGACTTGGTTTTGAATTTCGAAGTTTTGAACGCCTTGGGAACCTAAGAATTGAATGGTGAGAACATATGAATGGTTGGGTAGCTGTGAACGATTTTAAACCTATGAATGGGTTTAAAATTACATTTACATTAAAATTAATATTAAAATTAGCATTAATACTAATATTAACATTAATATTAAGACTAATATTAATATTTATATTTACATTAAAGTTAATATTAAAATTACATAAACATTAAAATTAACATTTATATTAATATTAACATTAATATTAAGATTAGTATTAAAAAATATTAAGATTAGTATTAAATCTAATTTTAACATTAAAATTTGCATTAAATTTAATATTAAAATTATATTTACTTCAAAATTAATATTAAAATGAACCTTAATACTAATATTAACATTAAGATTAATATTTAAAATAATATTAACATTAACATTAAGAAGATCTTAATCAAAACATTTGATATGAAAGATCTGGAAGTTGCAGATGTTTTATTCGGAATTAATATTTCTAAAATGCCAGATGGGCTCATATTATCTCAATCTCATTATATTGAGAAGATACTATAGAAATATAATCAAATCGATAATCATATTGCAAAAACTACGATAGATCTAAATGTTCATTTAATGAAGAATACCGGAGAAAGTATCTCACAAGTAGAATATTCTCGTATAATTGGGAGCCTAATGTATCCTGAGAGACTACGTCATTAAACCGTAACCTAGGAGACTAATGTCATTAAACCGTAAGCACCTGTGCGGGGCGAATATTGTCTTAAGGACATTGAACCAAGTTCAAGCCTCGTTATCGGTCAAATTATTTATTTTTATTTTTATTTTCAGATTCTAAAATACAGAGTTAGAATTATTTATACTAACATAAATTAATTGTAGTGATGTATTTTATTTAGATAATGATGTAGTTTTATTTAGATAATGATGTAGTTTTATTTTAAATTTGTTAATGATGTAGTTTTATTTAGATAATCATAGTGATGTATTTTTAAAAGTTGATAATGAAGTAGTACAATCTCTATATAAAACTTTATTTATCGAGATAAACCAAATAACTTTGTATAAAATTGAAATAAAATTTAGGTTGGTAGAAAAAAATTGTCATTATCAAATTTGATTAATTTAAAGATAATCTACAACTGCACGTATGAGACATCTAAAAAAACTCACCTTGAATATCCATCCATCCATATCCATCTATAATATAAAGCGACTTCTAAACAGTGAGCCGTCTAAGCCGTAAGTAAATACTCAACAAATTAGTAATTAAAAAATTTACAATAAAATTCTAACTACTCGTGTAAGTGTTTTCCTTACGTAGAAATATCTTAAAATTATTATAATTATCTAAACATATATTTAAATGTATATAACGATATATATAACAAATCCAAATAAAAATACATTCAAAATTCAAATATATTTAAACTAATTTTTTATATCTAAACATATATCCACAATTTTACAAACATATATATATGTATATATATATATATATATATATATATATATATATATATATATATATATATATATATATATATAATAAATCTTAATTTATAAATATTTAAACTAGTTTCAACAATATTAATATTTACGTTCAACGCACGTGCATTTACTAGTAGGTAAATAAAGTGGGGTGTAACTCAAATTTTCTCAAACATAAATATGGTGCTTTTAGATATTACCCCCTGCTAGATGCATGATATTGATATTACCCTCCTGCTGTTTCAAAAGTTGATATTACCCCCCTGAAAGTGTCGTTAAAGAGTTTTAAATGTGTCACTATAAAGTCAAAAGTGACACTTTCAAGGGGGTAATATCAACTTATGAAACAACAGTAGGGTAATATCAATATCCTGCATCTAGCAGGAGGGTAATATAAAAAATCCCAACATAAATATAAACAAAAAGTAAATTTTAAATCATAAGTAAATATTAATTAAATATACAAATTAATACATGTCAATCACCATTAATGACCAGCTCCCCTTTGCCCCCGCCCACATGGCAAGATACTTAATTCCAACCCTGAAATCGTGTATCAACAATCCATTAGGTTTCGTAAACCGTTCATAGGAATACTGAAAATACAATCCAATAGATTTTTCATCCGCCGTCAAACCGTCCAAAATGTATTTATACGGAAACCAAGGGAACCCAACTGAGTATTCGCAAGAGAAAACAAAAGAGAATCCAACTGATCGACGGAGAGGAAGATTCACAATGGAATGTGAAAGTAAAAAGAGAAACAACAGCGGATGGGTTGTTATCCCTACGTAGATCCTCGCGGTGGTATTGGCACTAGCACGGATGCCGACGGACGAGGTCATTCGCAACGTCTCTTTCGTATGTCATTCGTGGGGGGAGGCACTCAGCAGTCCCTGCTGCTGGTCCGACGTCGACTTGGATTTGTGGTCCCGCAGGGTCAAGGACACGGACAAGATCGACGAGGCAATGATGAAGCTCTTGACGCGGAGCGAGGGGATTCCGCGGTCCCTCTCTTTGTACAAACTCGACAAGCCCGGCTTCTCCTTTGTTTGCTCCAGGTTAGTTTTTTTGGTAGTTTATAATTATTTTTGAAAATGCTACATGATTTTTTTTTGGGTTTCTAATAGTTTATTTTTTTGTTACAATAATTTATGTTTACTTTGTTCATTTTTATGGACCCTATGCATAAGTTATGAATTTAGATTATTTGTTGCTGTTTATAAAACAGTGGCAAATATCTATGAATGATGTGCATTCCAATAATCTTTGTGACTGATGAAATGGTGGAGAAGCACGTGGAGTCCCTCCCGGTGCTAGAACTACTCGACATAAGCCATTGTCTCAATATCTTGTCTAAGGGCATCGAACTCTTCGGCAAGCACTGCGAGCATCTTGTCCACCTGGGCAGGAACATGCCCTCTCCAGATTTTATGATCATGAACGGATTAAGGAAGGACAGGGTCAATGAGTCTGAGGCCATTGTCGTGGCAACTTCGATTCCTAGTCTTGAGCATCTCGATCTCAAGTTCAGCATGTTCGATGACCATGGGCTGCGAGCTATTTTCGACAACTGCCAGGTTCCCCGTGTGCTTGACATACGCGGGTGCATGAACGTCAAGCTAGAAGAGGACCTCAAGTATGCGCATGGTTTGTTCAAGACGTTTATGGATCCCTGGGAGTATCAGAACAAATGTGTGGGTGAGAACCACTAGGTGTATCAGGATTCACTTGTAGTCGAGAAGCCCTGGTTGGATTATGATCTTTATGATGATCCTCCTTTTGCACATATAAATAAATAAGAATTGATTACATTTGCCATTTTTATGATGTCATCAAAATGTTCTTCGTAGCATCATAAAATTTTGCTTCAATCTTGAATTTCTTGGTTGGATCAGACTATGATTTTGATTTTGTATGACAGAAGTTTTTTGTACCTCATTGTATTTTGGGATATAGTATAATATAATTACTTACTAATATGTTAATGTACACTTTAAAATCTTTAAGAAGATGAAACAGACATGTTGAAAGTAATCTTCTTGAAGAAGATGAAACTGACATTTTTCTTTTACCTGATACCTTTTTGAAGATGATAAAGTATTATTGATCCCATCAAAAAAGTCCGAATCTTTGCACCGCCAAAATGGATTTCGCATCATTATTGATTACTGTTCTGGTCAGGATCAGTGTTATTTCCACCCCCAAAATGGGTTCTCCCCCTGCCATGTGGGTGTCCTTTATTGGTTGGAATTTATTGCCAGAGGAGGCCATGAAGTGGGTTGTGGTACGGAGGGTGGCGGTGTGAGACTTTTGAAAACCAGCTAAAAGAATATGTATGTGTGCGTATTGCATCAATTTACATTAATATTTTAATGTAAACTCTTCATTCGGAAGGTACAGCTCAGGGTTTGAAGTTTTTTTTGGTTAAGTTAAAAAAGAGGCAAAAAAAAATTCATCCTAAAAGATAGGAATAGTTTAAACTAATTTGAATTATTTTTTTAAAGATAATACATTGTTAAAGACATTTTATTACTAACATAAATATTATTTCATAGCTAAGAATCTAAAATATTTAAATTTAATTTAAAAATGTCTTATATTTCTAATCTAAAATTGAATTTAAACCTAATCTAATGCAAGTTAAATAAATTTTATTTTTTTTCTTTTCTTTCTGTAATTGGTTTGGTGCAGATTTTGTTAGTATAGAGACATTGGTATATTTAAGATGGATATGTTTAAGATAAGTGTAAGCCATTGGATAGTAATGAAGGAGGGTCAGAGTTTCTTAATGATAAACTATATTAAAAAAAATCTTGTAGGCCCGGAAGTAGAGATTTTAGTTTTTTATCTTTATTCAGAAAGATCATAGTATAAAGTTGTTTGCATGTAGCTGATGTTGAGGTACCTCTTTTTTGCATACAGCTAATATTTTCTTTATTTTTGTAATTTATTATGATATGATGGTGGGTAATGTATATGTTGCACATGCAACGCATGGGCCTAGATACTAGTGCTTTCTAAACGAAATATGCGGTCAGTTTTCCAGGTGGCTTTTAGTCTTTCAAACAGAAATAATTTATTCTCATGTCAACATGCAGCTAGGAGGATTAAAATTGCCACATTGCTGGATTCCATTGAAGGAGGGGGGACATGCAGTTATCTCATGCATTTATCATAAATTACAGTGCATCATTGTTTTGAAACTTTTTTTAATATTGATCCGTAGATTTTTTTCTTTCTGCAGAGCCAATATAATATTTGAGCCCCGAGTTTGGTTTGGTTTGGTTTCCTATGATGCATTTGGTTTGACCCATATGTGCACACTCCAATAGAATTGATTACACGACAAAAATTAAAATTAAAATTAAATAAAAAATAAAATTAGATGTATAATATACTATTAACTAAAAATTAAAAATCTTATTATTGTTGAAACTAATATTAGAATTAACATTAATGTTACCAGACCATCGGTTCGATTGAAAGCGATTGGTTCGGATCGATATGGTTTGATTAAAAGCGATTGGTTCGGATTCGTAATAACAGTGGAAAATCGACTATTAGGTACTCGAAATGATCGAGCTCGACTATTTTTAGCGTACGAGTTTGGAAAAATACTAACAAAGTCTGAGCCATAGCACCATTTAATTTGAGGCCCGAGCTTGGTTTGGTTTGATTTGACCCATATGTGCATACTGCAATAGAATTGATTACACAACAAAAAGTAAAATTTAAATTAAATAAAAAAATAAAATAAAATTAGAGGTATAAAATATTATTAACTAAAAATTAGAAATCTCATTACTGTTGAAACTAATATTAAAATTAGCATTAATGCTACCAGACCATCGGTTCGATTAAAAGTGATTGTTTCGGATCGGTATGGTTCGATTAAAAGCGATTGGTTCAGATTGGTAATAATCGTGGATAGTCGGATGTTAGCTACTCGAAATGATCGAGCTCGAGTATTTTTAGCGTACGCTAACAAAGCCCGAGACATAGCGCCATTAGATTTGAGCCCCGAGTTTGGTTTGGTTTGGTTTGGTTTGATCCATATGTGCACACTCCAAAAGAATTGATTATATGGCAAAAAGTAAAATTTAAATTAAATGAAAAATAAAATTAGAGGTATAATATACTATTAACTAAAACATAGAAATCTCATTACTGTTGAAACTAATATTAAAATTAACATTAATGTTACCAGACCATCTGTTCGATTGAAAGCGATTGGTTCGGATTGGTAATAACCGTAGGCAATCGACTATTAGATACTCGAAATGTTCGAGCTCGACTATTTTTAGAATATGAGTTCGAACAAATACTAACAAAGACCGAGCCATAGCGCCATTTAATTTGAGCCCCGAGCTTGGTTTGGTTTGGTTTGACCCTTATGTGCACACTCCAATAGAATTGATTACAAGGCAAAAAGTAAAATTAAAATTAAATAAAAAATAAAATTAGAGGTATAATATACTATTAACTAAAAATTAGAAATCGCATTACTATTGAAACTAATATTAAAATTAACATTAATGTTACCAGACCATCGATTCGATTTAAAGTGATTGGTTCGGATCGGTATGGTTCGATTAAAAGCGATTGGTTCAGATTGGTAATAACCGTGGACAATCAACTGTTAGGTACTCAAAATGATCGGGGTCGACTATTTTTAGCGTACGAGTTCGGACGAATACTAACAAAGCCCGAGCCATAGCGCCATTTAATTTGAGCCCCGAGCTTGGTTTGGTTTGGTTTGACCCATATGTGCACACTCTAATAGAATTGATTATACGACAAAAAGCAAAATTAAAATAAAATTAGAGTTATAATATACTATTAACTAAAAATTAGAAATCGCATTACTGTTGAAACTAATATTAAAAATAACATTAATGTTACCAGACTATCGGTTCAATGGAAAGCGAATGGTTCGGATCGGTATGGTTTGATTAAAAGCGAATGGTTCGAATTGGTAATAACCATGGGCAATCGACTGTTAAGTACTCGAAATGATCGAGCTCGATTATTTTTAGCGTACTAGTTCGGACGAATACTAACAAAGCCCGAGCCATAGCACCATTTAATTTGAGCCCCGAGCTTGGTTTGCTTTGGTTTGACCCATATGTGCACACTCCAATAGAATTGATTACACGACAAAAAGTAAAATAAAATATAAATAAAAAATAAAATTAGAGGTATAATATACTATTAACTAAAAATTAGATATCTCATTACTGTTGAAACTAATATTAAAATTAACATTAATATTACCAGACCATCGGTTTGATTGAAAGCGATTGGTTCGGATCGGTATGGTTCGATTAAAAGTGATTTGTTCCGATTGGTAATAATTGTGGGCAATCGGCTGTTAGGTACTCGAAATGATCGAGCTCGACTATTTTTAGCGTATGAGTTTGGACAAATAGTAACAAAGTTCGACCCATAACGCCATTTAATTTGAGCCCCGAGTTTGGTTTGGTTTGGTTTGGTTTGGTTTGACCCATATGTGCACACTCCAATAGAATTGATTACACGGCAAAAAGTAAAATTAAAATAAAAAATAAAATTAGAGGTATAATATATTATTAACTAAAAATTAAAAATCTTATTATTGTTGAAACCAATATTAAAATTAACATTAATGTTATCAGACCCTCGGTTCGATTGAAAGCGATTGGTTCATATCGGTATGGTTCGATTAAAAGCGATTGGTTCAGATTGGAATGGTTCGATAAAAAAGGATTGTTTAGGATTTGTAATAACCGTGGCCAATTGACTATTAGTGTCTCAAAATTATATTCAAATGAACATTACAACTAACATTAATGTTACAAGACCTTCGGTTCGATTTAAAGCTGTTCGGTTCGATTGCTTCGGTCGGTTTGACCCATATGAACACCCCACTAACCCAATTGATCACATGGCATATTTCTAAATTGAAATTAAATTTTAGATGTATAATTTACTAGTAACAAAAAATAAAAATTCTTATTAATATTGAAACTAAAATTTCAATTTCAATTTTAATTTTAATTTTAATTTTAATTTTAATTTTAATTTTAATTTTAATTTTAATTTTAATTTTAATTTTAATTTTAATTTTAATTTTAATTTTAGAAATTTTAATGTTTACATTATAATTTAAACTTTAGCTTTAAATTTAAATTTAAACTAAATTTTAAATTTAAATTTAAACTGAATTTAAAATTAAATTTATACTGAAATTTAAATTAAACGTTTAATCGTTCAAATTTGCCATGTACGAACATTTGGCTTTAAAAATTCAAAACTTTCAATATTAATTAACTTCCAAAATTCAAAAATAAAACACAATAGAACCCAACCGCAACTAGAAAACAAAGTAGAGGAGAAGAAGAGTCACAATGGAGCGGGGTGGGCCCTAGTGTGATCACGTGGGGGCTACGGAACGAATGGGGGACGTGTGGCTACAGGCAGCGCACGGTCACACCCCTACGCGCGGCCTATTTATAAATATCATTTTCCATTATGAAAATAAAACATAATAGAACCCAACCGACTACAGAGAAACAAAAGAGAGGAGAAGAAGAGTGGCAATGAAGAGGATCAAGAGCAAGATCAACAACAGCGGATGGGCCGTCATCCCTACGAAGATTCTCTCAATGGTATTGGCACTGCCGGGGATGCCGGCGGACGAGGCCATGCACAACGTGGCCTTAGTGTGTCGTTCGTGGTGGAAGGTTCTCCACGATCCCTACTATTGGTCCAACGTCGACTTGGATCAATAGTGCGGCAGGGACCACCAAACTGTTAGCTGCGTTTGTGAGCAAAAGCTCAACTTCCTTTTTCCTTTAGTCCCACATCGGTTGGACCACTCCCCCTTGTATGTATATATATTAGTTCTTCTTCATTGCTCTCTAAAAGATGTTATGTGGGGAACCCCTTGGGCCACACGTGCGCACCGTCGTCGCAGCCCAGCTCGGCTCGGTTCGGTTTGGTTCGGTTCGGTTCGGTGCGCGTAACGGGTGCGGGTACGTGCCTACACTTGCGGGAGCCGAATGCCGATCCAATATACTCTTCGGGTTCTGGCTAGGATCCAAAAATCTTTTTGCTACCCTTTATTGTTTGAACCGATTTGACTCATTCAAATTTTAAACGTCGAGGCTCTTTGTCCAGGTTCATTGAACACATGTGACAGCTTCTTTAATAGCAAATATGATAATAACTCCTCCACGTTTCTTTCCTTTTGTTATTGCTCCTTAATGACCTGTTTATGAGCCATTTACTATCATGTCCAGTGGCTATGTCTAGGGACTGCCTATATATTATAGTCTTATTTTTCTTTATTTTTTACAAAAAATTCTCCTATATAAAATCTCTCTCTCATTCTTCTCTCGAACCACATTCAGTTCTCTAAATTCTTGCCCTGGGCAGAGCTAAGTTCGGTTTCTCTCTCCGAGTTGTGTGCAACAAAGAGAACCCGATAGTCAGGGAGTTTTACCACTAGGAGCTTCCGAGAATCGTCTGCACATAGACCTCAGATCAACTCTTTGGGCAGTGCTTCGTGCACGACTTCCCCGGAGGCCGGTAACAATTTTTTTTCAGTTTCTTTGTTCTCTTGTCAATTTCTGGAAAATATTATATATATATAAATATATCTAACAATCTAAGAGTTGATCGTTAGCCTTTTGTGACCACGCATATTATCCAAATATTTTATTCAGAATACCAAACACAAATTCTGTTGTTTATAACACATACCATTTGCTAACACTGCTGAATATATATTTTCTGTCCAAATCTTACTGTAGCAATTTTTCTATTTGCTACCGAATTTTATATTAAAATAAGTTATTGTAGTATTATTGTTTACTAAATAAAGGTTGTAGTTCACTGTTTATTTATCTACTGTGATTTAGTTGGTATTAGAATCACATATTAATTAATAAGTGTAATTTTTACTGTAATTTAGTTGGTATTAGAATCAAATTTGTTAGAAAATTATTGTTCATTGTTCATTTAGCAAATTTGTGATTTTATTCACTATTTATTTAGCAAATTTGTTAACGAGTATTACTGCTGACATACCAAAGTGCAACATAAGTTTTAATTATTTTGAATCATATATTAATTAAGAATTTGTATTAGAAAATTATTGTTACTAAGGAATATTTTGTTAATAGAAAGTTTCTAATTTTTTGGTTGAATATTTGCCAGCACATATAATCTTGTGATTCAATTTAGCTACTGTAGTTTAGTATTTGTAGCACATAAAATCTTGCTTAATATATATACCATCATTGGTATTAATTGTTATTATTAGCTCTACATTTACATATTGTTAACTATAATATTGTTTATTTGTAACGACCTCAAAACAATAATAGTTAAGTATAATTGCAAATCTTTTTGAGTCTGAATTCTAAAAGTAGAGATAAATTTAGGAACAAGCCGAAAGGGTCATTCTGTTAACCGAGTGTAAATAGCCCTAAGAGACATGGTATTTAAGTATCTTCGGACCACCGCTAGCTGAAAACTGGCCCCTACAGCTAACCCAAGTTAATCTACACTTGATAGACTAAAAATTTTAAGATTGATTAGCAAAATCACTTGAACTATTATTCTAAATCATTGGACATTGTTATTGAGTAATTATGTATATTTCAGTTTCAGATTTTCTCATTAGCAATCATGACTGGAAAGGATGAGACGTTTACAGCTAAACCTACAAAGTTCAACGGGACCTACTTTAAGAGATAGCAAAGTCAGATAAAATTTTGGCTCAGTACCTTAGGATTGATCTCAGCCATTGATGATTCCACACCAATCACAAATGACTCTGATGATACTGAGTCTGATATAGGTGTATCCAAGTCCTCTGGTTCCACTAGACCCAAGATCCCTAAGGAAATAGACTACCATTGATTTCATAGAATTCTAAGTGCTTTGTCTGAATCACTATATGACATATTCTTTGAATACAAAAGTGCTAAAGAACTTTGGGATGCCCTAGAAGATGAATATAGCTGTGATGATGTTGGAATTGAAAGATTCAATTCCTCCTCATTCAACAGATACTTTATGGTAGATAATAAACCTATAAATGACCAAATACATGAATTTCAAGAATACATTAGGCATATTCAAGACAAAGGCACTTTCTTCTCTACTGAGTATAAAATAGCCTGCTTAATAGACAAGCTTCCTCCTTCTTGGTCTGATGTCAAGAAAGACCTAATTCACACTCAAGGTGACCTTACCTTTGCTCAAGTCCTAAAGAAAATTAGAACAGAAGAACAAATTAGGCTAAGGTCTAACCTTAAGTCTAAGTCTAAAGCTAAGGTAAACCTCCTAGTAGAATCCTAAGGCAAACCCAAGCCTCATCATCACCACAAACCCAAAAGGAATCTCTTCAAGAAGATGCAGAACCCTTAGCCTCACCACCAAAACCATCATCACCATAAACCAAGAAACTTCGGTCAAACTCAGGATCAGAAGAGATTTTATTTTATGTGTGTTAAAACAAATCATATGGCCACCAACTATTTCCATAGGAAGAAGGAAGCTGTCCAGACTTCTTACAAAGGAAAACGTCTAGCCAAACCAGAAGCAAACATGCTTCTCAACGACTCTTCTAGTTCCTTCAGGTCTGTAAGCTATCAACCCTTAGTCAATATTTTCTACCATTCTGACGATTGGTGGTTGGATTATGGAGCTAATATTCATGTTTTCTTTGATTGCTCATGTTTTTCAAACTATCAGGAATCAGGTGGAGGAGGTATAACTCTAGGAGATGGCTCAGCGGCACAGATTATAGGAAGAGGAAGAATAGATCTAAAGATAACATCAAAAAAAACTCTGACTCTTCATGATGTGTTGCATGTGCCGTCTATTAGAAATTTTTTAGATAGTAGGTCTCTTCTTGTAGCTTTAGGGTACAAGATTGTTATGGAGGCAAATAAAGTAGTATTTTCTAGGAATGACTCTTTTATTGGAAAAGAATTTATTAGAGAAGGTCTTTTTATTTTGAGTACCGTAAATAAAATTTCAGATCCCTCTTTTGTTGTTTCCAATGTAGAATCTTCAAATATGTGGCACAGTAGATTAGGTCATATGAATCTAGGTTCCCTAAGAAGGATGATGAACTTAGATCTTATTCCTAAAACTCCAATAGATGATAAACACAAGGTGAGATTTTTGTTCAAGCCAAACACACTAGGCTACCTTTTAAATCTGTAGAAAGAAACTCTGACCTTCTAGAGCTAGTTCATAGTGATGTGTGTGACTCAAATAGGATTTTTATACGAGGCGGTAGAAAATACTTTGTTACCTTTATAGATGATCATTCAAAGTATTGTTATACATATCTTCTCAAAACCAAAGATGAAGTTCTAGATATATTTAAGGTCTATAAATCTGAAGCTGAGAACCAGTTAGAGAGAAAGATTAAGATTCTTAGATCAGATCGTGGTGGAGAGTATACATCAAATGATATGACCAATTTCTGTGAAGAACACGGAATAATCCATGAGGTAACTGCTCCATATTCACCACAGTCCAACGGAGTTGCTGAAAGGAAGAATCGTACTCTGTTAGACATGGTGAATGCCATGCTCCTCAGCTCAGGTGCTCCCGATAATTTATGGGAAGAAGTATTATTATCGGCCTATTACATCCTTAATAGGATTCCTAGTAAGTCTAATGATAAGACTCCCTATGAATTATGGAAAGGTAGAGCTCCTAGGATCCATTATCTCAAAGTTTGGGGATATGTGGCTAAAGTAGGAATTCCTGAACCTAAAAAGAGGAAGATTGGACCTAAGACTTTAGATGTTGTATTCATAGGATATGCCCTAGATAGTAATGTCAATATATTTCTTGTTACTCACTTAGAAGTAAATAAAATCTCTAACAATACTATTATAGAAGCAAGAGATGCAGTTTACTTTGAGAATATATATCCCTTCAAAGATAGAATTTCTTCCTCTCCCTCCAACTCCTCTCTTGCTCTGTCCACTAGCTCTTATATTCAAATATCTAGTTCACAACTCGAACAAAATATAGAACCTAGAAGGAGTAAAAGAGAAAGAATTGAAAAGAACTTAGGAGAAGGTTTCTTCACTTTTTTGATAGAGGGTGATCCCTCAACTTATGAAGAAGCAATATCTTCTCCTGATGCCCCTTTCTGGAAAGAAGCCATTAACAGTGAGTATAACTCCATCATGAAGAATATACTTAGTTTCTAGTAGACCTACCTTTAGGTAGTAAACCCATAGGTTATAAGTGGATATTCAAAAAGAAACTTAGAGCTGATGGTACCATAGAGAAATACAAGGCTAGATTAGTAGCCAAAGGTTTTACCCAGAAAAATAAACTAGATTATTTTGATACATACTCTCCTGTAGCTAGGATCACCTCTATTAGAACCCTTCTAGCCTAATCATCTATTCATAATATGTTAATCCATCAAATGGATGTAAAGACAGCATTTCTAAATAGGGACCTAGAGGAAGAAATCTACATGGAGCAACCTAAAGGTTTCATTGCTAAAGGCCAAGAAAAAAAAGTTTGCAGATTAGTTAGATCTCTTTATGGCCTAAAGCAAGCTCCCAAATAATGCACAACAAATTTGACATAGTCATCTCAGAATATGATTTCGTGCCAAATGAGTATGAAAAATATATATACTCCAAAATTATAGATAAAAGTTGTGTAATCTTATGTTTGTATGTAGATGACATCATTATTCTTGGATCATCACTAGAATTGATAACTAATACCAAGAACTATTAATCCAGCCAGTTTGATATGAAAGATCTAGGTAAAGCCAACTTGATTCTAGGCATGCATCTGTCCGAATACAATGAGGGCTATACTCTATCCTTAGCACACTCTATCGAGAAAATGCTAAGAAATTTTGAGTATTTTGATAAAAAACCTGCCACTCCTTATGACAGTAGTATTGTTCTCATGAAGAATGAGGTGTAAACTCCCTCACCCAAAATAGGTATTTTGTGTATATTTTATATTATTATATTTATTATATATGTTGAATTTATTTAGAATATGCTCTTAGTTAATTAGAAAATAAATTTCTTGATATATTTACTTATATAAATATTCATTTAGAATTATTTTGGGTTATTTTAGATTTATGGAGATTTTTCTAGAATTTTTGGTAATTAAAACTTAGAAAACATAAATTTCTAGGACTTCTATGATTTACTATACGACCATACTTGAATGTCGTTCCTACCAAATATTTATTTTAGTCTAAAATATTTAATTATATTTTTTTGTAATTTATTTAGAATTTTAAGAAATTTATTTAGATTTTAAAATTATTTAGGATTTATTTGGATATATATAGTCTTAATATTAGATAGATACTAATTTAGTGTTAATAAATATTAATAAGATTTTATAAATTATTTGTATTATCTTTAATTATATTTAAGATTATAAATTATTGAGATAAATTCAAACTCTATTTTAAATTAATTCAAGCTAAGGGGTAATTTGAACTTTTAATTTTGTGCGTGATAGTTGGGATTTGATAGTTTGCGTAGTTCCCTTAGGTTGTGACCTAATGATTACCCCTTAGCTTTAAATCACGAAATTTGTACCCATAGCTCGATACGAGTTAAATCCCTTTCCCCTTAACGGCTAGTAACTCTTCAATCCCTACGATTGACACCTGTTCTATGAGCACTTGACCCTTACCTATATAATGCAATAGGAGACCCTAATAAGAGTTTCTGTTCTATGTACATGTGCAAAGTTATTTTTGTATGTATCCTTAAGGCAATACAATAGTAGTTAAATTATTTTAAGTTGGATAGTATACCTCACCACCTAGTATCACGTAGTCCCTGTGATCCATTGATGAAGTGTAACTGAATGACATTAATTATATGCTAGCAAAGACGACAGTGTTTATTCAGACGATAGAATTTAGAGGTCCATGTCCCTATTGATCGACTAGCGACTTAGACAAGGAATTAGTATGACAACTGTAGAGATTGTGTAGTCTTTCATTATTATTGCTTATTTTGCTTTTATTTTTGTGAATTTGAATTGTTATGAACCTTCTTTCATCATAATCTAGCGTATTCATATTTGCTGTACTATCTTGACTTATGCTGCTATTATAGCCTAGTTTTTGCAAGCTTATTCTTTATCGAGCTTGTTCATTGCATACGTATTATTGGGGGCCCACAATAATACATTTCAGAATCAGTGTATTAGGGTCTAGCTAACCTTAGTGCGCTTGGTTCGCCCTTCGCATAACTACTTTACGTGGATTGAGATATGTAGTGATTAGTAGACGAATATACTTACCCTCTAGATACGACAAAGCATATCATATCAAGTACATAACTGCACCGATGTGAGCATGCGAATAGGAAATTTCCAAATTAAGATTTCAATCCACAACTGTCTTGACAATTCTCAATTGAATTCTTTAA
Organism: Iris macrosiphon; assembly: GCA_036927795.1. NCBI lineage: Eukaryota > Viridiplantae > Streptophyta > Magnoliopsida > Asparagales > Iridaceae > Iris > Iris macrosiphon. The sequence goes on along the minus strand of JAYESA010000005.1, from coordinate 38,217,582 downwards.
ACGCTTTGATTCCCATACTTCCATTCTATTACCCCTCCTTGAACTCTTTTCCATTGCTTTCTGTCTTCCCTTGTTTCGGAAAGACAAAATCTCGTGCTTGGATATAAGTGATACACGGATAGTACAAGATATACCCCATAGGCCAATCACATTATTTGGTGACTATCTTTCATAATTGATTAAGGGCATATCACATATGATATAGTTGGTGTTAAAGTTTTGAGGATTGAATGACATGAGAAAATAAATTGAGGAATATTTTTCTTAAGTGTAAGAGCCTTATGTGATAGATGGGTAAATTCTAAGTTGGGTAGAAATTACAGTATTAAACTTGGGGAGAATTCTTTTAGATTGTGATCAAGTAGGATTAGATTGAGAGATTAAGTCCTTTTAAATGTGGAGAATTTTAAAAGAGGGATTAAGATAATAAGGATTTAATGAATTTTAAAAATCTTGATATTGAGGACCCAATATTTATACTTTGAGCACATGATTTAAATTTTGAATATTGAAGGATGAATCATCGATTTAAATTTTGAGGATAAATATAGAATTTTAGACTTGAACAATTGGTTAATTAGATTTAAATTTTATAATTTGATGATTTGAATTAAAAGTTCAATTTTGATTGTTGGGTCACCTATTTAAAATATTGAGGATGTAAATTGAGTTTAAATATTTGAATGGTACAAAATTCTTAAGTTAAGAATAGGAATAAGATTTGATTAGAATTATTTATTGTTCAAAGTCTAGAGGAGATTATGATAGTTGGAAATTATGATATAAATTTTGATGTGGGATGTCATATAGACTTGAGTCAGATTTGGATGTTGATTATTTAAAAATCGAGAAGAGATTACGACAGGTTGAATTTTGATTTAAACAGTGGTTATATTAATTTTGAAGTGATCGCGATAGATTCGAATAGATTTTGTTATTTTTGGAAGAGATTGCGATTGATATACCTTATGTACGAATGTGAAGGATTTAACAAATTATGTCTTATTTTAATTTCGAGGACGAAATTATTTTAAGTTGGGTAGATTGTAAACTCCCTCACCCAAAATAGGTATTTTGTGTATATTTTATATTATTATATTTATTATATATATTGAATTTATTTAGAATATGCTCTTAGTTAATTAGAAAATAAATTTCTTGATATATTTACTTATATAAATATTTATTTAGAATTATTTTAGGTTATTTTAGATTTATGGAGATTTTTCTAGAATTTTTGGTAATTAAAACTTAGAAAACATAAATTTCTAGGACTTCTATGATTTACTATACGACCATACTTGCATGTCGTTCCTATTATTTTAGTTTAAAATATTTAATTATATTTTTTTGTAATTTATTTAGAATTTTAAGAAATTTATTTAGATTTTAAAATTATTTAGAATTTATTTGGATATATATAGTCTTAATATTAGATAGATACTAATTTAGTGTTAATAAATATTAATAAGATTTTATAAATTATTTGTATTATCTTTAATTATATTTAAGATTATAAATTATTGAGATAAATTCAAACTCTATTTTAAATTAATTCAAATCCTGAACCTACTAGGAAATCAACTTCATGCATATCCTATCCTTATTTAAATTCATCATAATCCTATCCAAATTAACCAATTCTATTCGTATTTAATTAAGTAGTGTCTACCATTATAAATACCTCATTCTTCATATTTTTCTTTCCCAAATTTCTCTCTTTTTCGTCCAAAAAAAAGTCAAAATTCGTCATAAATTCAGCCTCATTTTCTACTAGTTATGACGAATTAAAAAGACGATATCTCCTAGCTCCGGACTCCAAACATGCTCCAGTTTTTTTTGTTAGAACGATAATGAGGTTAAATTTCTGATAATATAAATTATTTTTCTAAATTATTATTATTAAATTCTGAAAAATTCGTAGAGCACAGCATGTCCAAAAATAGACGTATTTCGATGTTTTCGCGATTCCGGGAGAACCAGGAATCAGAATCACGAACCGTTTAAAGTTTCGGAAAGTTAATGTCGAGATCATTGACATATATTTTTTCCAGAATTTATTTCGAAGTATTTACATATTGTTAATTCTGTAGAACTTCTAGGTTAGAATTTAACCATCGGTGCACAATACAAAATTTGTATGTGCCATAATTCCCAAACGAATTTGAATTCAGACGAGCCATAAATTCTAGTATATTTTTAATGCTGAAATCTATAAAAAATCATGCATGAAAGTCGAGTTTGTATCGGTTGACTTTTTGGTCAACAGATCGCCTCGATTTGCCTGCCATGAGTCTCGAGTTGATAAAATTCAGTTTCTTTGGAAAAAATTTAGGAATTAACATAAAAATCAAAATAATAAGATTAAAATAGGATTTTAGAGTAATTATTCCAGAATTAAATAAATTAAGATAAATTAATTGTTATATTATTATATAGTTATATGAATATATATGTAAGTAAATGCTAATTGATAATTATGACTAAATATTCAGACTGTATGACCCTAGGACATCGTGGACTATCCCATACTTACCTTGACCATGTTGACCCTAAGAACTTGTGAATTTGTCTGCCTTGCGTACACTAACGTACTGGCATAGACATCTGTCAGTTGACTGACTGATTTCGTACAGTACTTGAAGACGCGACACCCGCGTAATTCAATGCATAATTGACCGTGTTAGATGACTAGTGTTACCCCTAGTATACCCCCTGATTCCAGTGTAAATGTGGTTGAGTATGTGCTAGTGTAATGACTAATGATTCTATTATATTATATTTATGTGTACATAGGATATTGGATTGTTCTGCGCGATTTTTTGAGCAGGTTATTGGTACATTGCAGCTTCCTTGCCAGGCAAGTATACCTTGCCATTTTACTGTTATTTTTATTCCATATGTTGCATGCATCTTTATTTTCTGTCTTTTCATATATTTTAACTGTTATATAAAATACGTGCGACGTGTCATCGCGGTATATTTTTATTTATGTATTTGTATTGACCTTGTTTATGAGACTATCCCATCATCATGTAGCATCTTTAGGTTCATCGACCGTGACACAATTGTTACACGAGTTGTGAGTCTCATATAGATCACGGACTGGCGTGCAGGGTTGGCCTCCTGTACGTGTGGGCCGTGCGTTAGGAATAACTGCTGTTAGAAACTTTGCATGCTAGTAGACTGGGCAGTTATTAGAGGTATTATCGTGTCATAGATGTGACATGCTTAGATCATGGGGTGGGGAGAACAACAAGTAAGACGTGTGGGCTCCGTTGCACTTTCCTTGTGTAACCCGTACGCTCCGCCGGAGATGCGCGGTCATGATGACCACTATATATTATATTATTATCAGGCGGGCCTCCGGTGTTCGAAAGATGCCGTGCCTTTGTAGGCCCCTGGATCTCCAAGAGAACTATGCCAATCCCATTTTAGCCAGATAGCCCACGCGTTGGGAAAGTTGTTCTTAACTGCATTCATGTAGACGGTTAGGCTACCCCTTTGGATATTTATTTCAGTACTTTATTGGCATATGTTTAAGTATCTTGTTATGTCCCTCTGAGGACCTGGTCCCCTGCCAGGTGTACCTGTTCTTGAGTATTTGCAGGAGCGCAGATTTGGATGGTTACATGTGATCCGAGGATGTCTTCTCTTCGAGCTGTGATGGATAGCTGGTATTCCTATATTGTATTTATTGTGTTGTACTTTTCCATTCGAGTTGGTAGTGGATTTGTTTCCATCCAACTATCATCCTTAGATATTTTTGTTGAGATCTAGTTTCATAGATACTGGTTATTTATTTCTATATGATTTTGGTGGATGAGATTTAGATTTTACCCTGTGACTTGTGACATATGTTTATACCACTTGTGGATTTTGTATTCATATTACAGCGTACGTATGGATTTGGTTTCCATATATTGGAGTTGCCATATCCATGCGGCTGGCATGCTTACGTGTTCCTAGTCCTACGTATTTGGGACTGGGACGTGACATATTTTTGTGGTGGCCCATGCAGGTCGAGAGCATATTGTCTCGGTTACGTTACTGTACCGAACAAGCCTGCACCTAGGACTAGAGTATAGGATCTCATCCACAATTGACTATGATTCACCTTCCTCCTCTATGATCTATTCAAATAATTGTATCCTGCTTGATTCCTGTACTTCCCTGATAAGTTCCTTGAGTACATATAGCCTTCTACTAGAATATAGGAACCCCTGTTATTAGGATGATAATTAGAGTAGCACACCTATTAAGAATACAATTAGAATATAGACACACCACTAAGTTTAGAATATCAAGTGAACCCTAGAATTCCTTATCCCTATAATTGGTTTACCATTACCCCGGATGTATTATGAGGACTTGAGAGTAGTATAGACACTACTAGAGTTAGTTAGAAGGTTACCATAATGTTTGCCCCTAGCATTGAGGAACCAATAGAAAACCAAAACTTAATATTTGGACTGAACCTAACCTTCATAGTTAGATAATATTGGAACTATAAACTTAGATCATTATCTTGTTACTAGTAGACAGCACCCTAGGAAGCCTAGAGGAATGTAATTAACCCTTTCCCTTGATCATACCCCCAACATGGCAACTAGCATGCCACCCCCTTAGAGAACCATGATACTATCTAGAGCCCTCTATTTTTGATTTCATAACTTGTCCCCCTGCAACCTTAGCGTTCGCTAATTGTGTGACGACTAAATTATGATTCTTCTTTCTTCATCATTTAACTCGTGCCACATAACTCGTATGATTGAAGGCCAAGTAATCTTATTCTATGTTAGGACATGTAGTTTGCTAGGGTATAGCTTGGTAATTTGAACTTTGAATTTTGTGCGTGATAGTTGGGATTTGATAGTTTGCGTAGTTCCCTTAGGTTGTGACCTAATGATTACCCCTTAGCTTTAAATCACGAAATTTGTACCCATAGCTCGATACGAGTTAAATCCCTTTCCCCTTAACGGCTAGTAACTCTTCAATCCCTACGATTGACACCTGTTCTATGAGCACTTGACCCTTACCTATATAATGCAATAGGAGACCCTAATAAGAGTTTTTGTTCTATGTACATGTGCAAAGTTATTTTTGTATGTATCCTTAAGGCAATACAATAGTAGTTAAATTATTTTAAGTTGGATAGTATACCTCACCACCTAGTATCACGTAGTCCCTGTGATCCATTGATGAAGTGTAACTGAATGACATTAATTGTATGCTAGCAAAGACGACAGTGTTTATTCAGACGATAGAATTTAGAGGTCCATGTCCCTATTGATCGACTAGCGACTTGGACAAGGAATTAGTATGACAACTGTAGAGATTGTGTAGTCTTTCATTATTATTGCTTATTTTGCTTTTATTTTTGTGAATTTGAATTGTTATGAACCTTCTTTCATCATAATCTAGCGTATTCATATTTGCTGTACTATCTTGACTTATGCTGCTATTATAGCCTAATTTTTGCAAGCTTATTCTTTATCGAGCTTGTTCATTGCATACGTATTATTGTGGGCCCACAATAATACATTTTAGAATCAGTGTATTAGGGTCTAGCTAACCTTAGTGCGCTTGGTTCGCCCTTCGCATAACTACTTTACGTGGATTGAGATATGTAGTGATTAGTAGACGAATATACTTACCCTCTAGATACGACAAAGCATATCATATCAAGTACATAACTGCACCGATGTGAGCATGCGAATAGGAAATTTCCAAATTAAGATTTCAATCCACAACTGTCTTGACAATTCTCAATTGAATTCTTTAAACGCTTTGATTCCCATACTTCCATTCTATTACCCCTCCTTGAACTCTTTTCCATTGCTTTCTGTCTTCCCTTGTTTCGGAAAGACAAAATCTCGTGCTTGGATATAAGTGATACACGGATAGTACAAGATATACCCCATAGGCCAATCACATTATTTGGTGACTATCTTTCATAATTGATTAAGGGCATATCACATATGATATAGTTGGTGTTAAAGTTTTGAGGATTGAATGACATGAGAAAATAAATTGAGGAATATTTTTCTTAAGTGTAAGAGCCTTATGTGATAGATGGGTAAATTCTAAGTTGGGTAGAAATTACAGTATTAAACTTGGGGAGAATTCTTTTAGATTGTGATCAAGTAGGATTAGATTGAGAGATTAAGTCCTTTTAAATGTGGAGAATTTTAAAAGAGGGATTAAGATAATAAGGATTTAATGAATTTTAAAAATCTTGATATTGAGGACCCAATATTTATACTTTGAGCACATGATTTAAATTTTGAATATTGAAGGATGAATCATCGATTTAAATTTTGAGGATAAATATAGAATTTTAGACTTGAACAATTGGTTAATTAGATTTAAATTTTATAATTTGATGATTTGAATTAAAAGTTCAATTTTGATTGTTGGGTCACCTATTTAAAATATTGAGGATGTAAATTGAGTTTAAATATTTGAATGGTACAAAATTCTTAAGTTAAGAATAGGAATAAGATTTGATTAGAATTATTTATTGTTCAAAGTCTAGAGGAGATTATGATAGTTGGAAATTATGATATAAATTTTGATGTGGGATGTCATATAGACTTGAGTCAGATTTGGATGTTGATTATTTAAAAATCGAGAAGAGATTACGACAGGTTGAATTTTGATTTAAACAGTGGTTATATTAATTTTGAAGTGATCGCGATAGATTCGAATAGATTTTGTTATTTTTGGAAGAGATTGCGATTGATATACCTTATGTACGAATGTGAAGGATTTAACAAATTATGTCTTATTTTAATTTTGAGGACGAAATTATTTTAAGTTGGGTAGATTGTAAACTCCCTCACCCAAAATAGGTATTTTGTGTATATTTTATATTATTATATTTATTATATATATTGAATTTATTTAGAATATGCTCTTAGTTAATTAGAAAATAAATTTCTTGATATATTTACTTATATAAATATTTATTTAGAATTATTTTAGGTTATTTTAGATTTATGGAGATTTTTCTAGAATTTTTGGTAATTAAAACTTAGAAAACATAAATTTCTAGGACTTCTATGATTTACTATACGACCATACTTGCATGTCGTTCCTATTATTTTAGTTTAAAATATTTAATTATATTTTTTTGTAATTTATTTAGAATTTTAAGAAATTTATTTAGATTTTAAAATTATTTAGAATTTATTTGGATATATATAGTCTTAATATTAGATAGATACTAATTTAGTGTTAATAAATATTAATAAGATTTTATAAATTATTTGTATTATCTTTAATTATATTTAAGATTATAAATTATTGAGATAAATTCAAACTCTATTTTAAATTAATTCAAATCCTGAACCTACTAGGAAATCAACTTCATGCATATCCTATCCTTATTTAAATTCATCATAATCCTATCCAAATTAACCAATTCTATTCGTATTTAATTAAGTAGTGTCTACCATTATAAATACCTCATCCTTCATATTTTTCTTTCCCAAATTTCTCTCTTTTTCGTCCAAAAAAATAGTCAAAATTCGTCATAAATTCAGCCTCATTTTCTACTAGTTATGACGAATTAAAAAGACGATATCTCCTAGCTCCGGACTCCAAACATGCTCCAGTTTTTTTTGTTAGAACGATAATGAGGTTAGATTTCTGATAATATAAATTATTTTTCTAAATTATTATTATTAAATTCTGGAAAATTCGTAGAGCACGGCATGTCCAAAAATAGACGTATTTCGATGTTTTCGCGATTTCGGGAGAACCAGGAATCAGAATCATGAACCGTTTAAAGTTTCGGAAAGTTAATGTCGAGATCATCGACATATATTTTTCCCAGAATTTATTTCGAAATATTTACATATTGTTAATTCTGTAGAACTTCTAGGTTAGAATTTAACCATCGGTGCACAATACAAAATTTGTATGTGCCATAATTCCCAAACGAATTTGAATTCAGATGAGCCGTAAATTCTAGTATATTTTTAATGCTGAAATCTACAGAAAATCATGCATGAAAGTCGAGTTTGTATCGGTTGACTTTTTGGTCAACAGATCGCCTAGATTTGCCTGCCATGAGTCTCGAGTTGATAAAATTCAGTTTCTTTGGAAAAAATTTAGGAATTAACATAAAAATCAAAATAATAAGATTAAAATAGAATTTTAGAGTAATTATTCCAGAATTAAATAAATTAAGATAAATTAATTGTTATATTATTATATAGTTATATGAATATATATGTAAGTAAATGCTAATTGATAATTATGACTAAATATTCAGACTGTATGACCCTAGGACATCGTGGACTATCCCATACTTACCTTGACCATGTTGACCCTAAGAACTTGTGAATTTGTCTGCCTTGCGTACACTAACGTACTGGCATAGACATCTGTCAGTTGACTGACTGATTTCGTACAGTACTTGAAGACGCGACACCCGCGTAATTCAATGCATAATTGACCGTGTTAGATGACTAGTGTTACCCCTAGTATACCCCCTGATTCCAGTGTAAATGTGGTTGAGTATGTGCTAGTGTAATGACTAATGATTCTATTATATTATATTTATGTGTACATAGGATATTGGATTGTTCTGCGCGATTTCTTGAGCAGGTTATTGGTACATTGCAGCTTCCTTGCCAGGCAAGTATACCTTGCCATTTTACTGTTATTTTTATTCCATATGTTGCATGCATCTTTATTTTCTGTCTTTTCATATATTTTAACTGTTATATAAAATACGTGCGGCGTGTCATCGCGGTATATTTTTATTTATGTATTTGCATTGACCTTGTTTATGAGACTATCCCATCATCATGTAGCATCTTTAGGTTCATCGGCCATGACACAGTTGTTACACGAGTTGTGAGTCTCATATAGATCACGGACTGGCGTGCAGGGTTGGCCTCCTGTACGTGTGGGCCGTACGTTAGGAATAACTGCTGTTAGAAACTTTGCATGCTAGTAGACTGGGCAGTTATTAGAGGTATTATCGTGTCATGGATGTGACATGCTTAGATCATGGGGTGGGGAGAACAACAAGTAAGACGTGTGGGCTCTGTTGCATTTTCCTTGTGTAACCCGTACGCTCCGCCGGAGATGCGCGGTCATGATGACCACTATATATTATATTATTATCAGGCGGGCCTCCGGTGTTCGAAAGACGCCGTGCCTTTGTAGGCCCCTGGATCTCCAAGAGAACTATGCCAATCCCATTTTAGCCAGATAGCCCACGCGTTGGGAAAGTTGTTCTTAACTGCATTCATGTAGACGGTTAGGCTACCCCTTTGGATATTTATTTCAGTACTTTATTGGCATGTGTTTAAGTATCTTGTTATGTCCCTCTGAGGACCTGGTCCGCTGCCAGGTGTACCTGTTCTTGAGTATTTGCAGGAGCGCAGATTTGGATGGTTACATGTGATCCGAGGATGTCTTCTCTTCGAGCTGTGATGGATAGCTGGTATTCCTATATTGTATTTATTGTGTTGTACTTTTCCATTCGAGTTGGTAGTGGATTTGTTTCCATCCAACTATTATCCTTAGATATTTTTGTTGAGATCTAGTTTCATAGATACTGGTTATTTATTTCTATATGATTTTGGTGGATGAAATTTAGATTTTACCCTGTGACTTGTGACATATGTTTATACCACTTGTGGATTTTGTATTCATATTACAGCGTACGTATGGATTTGGTTTCCATATATTGGAGTTGCCATATCCATGCGGCTGGCATGCTTACGTGTTCCTAGTCCTACGTATTTGGGACTGGGACGTGACATGAGGGTTCTCCTATGGAACAACACAAATATTCTCAGATGATAGGTTCTCTCATGTATATATCAAACAGGACCAGACCTGATATTACATTTGCTATTGGGAGACTAAGTAAATATACTAGTAACCCAAATCAGTTACATTGGACAGCATTAGAAAGAGTATTTAGATATCTTAGGGGTACTCTAGATTATATATTGCACTATACTAGACACCCTGATATAATAGAAGGTTATTCAGATACAAATTGGGTAACTGACTCACATGATGTAAAATCTACTACCGGATATATTTTCACTCTAGGAGGAGCTGCAATCTCCTGGGGCTCATGTAAACAAACTATCATAGCTAGGAGTAAAATGGACTCCGAAATGATATCCTTAGACACGACATGTACAGAAGCCGAATGGCTAAGAAATCTTATTATGCATATACCGGTTTCTATTAGTCCTGTTCCTGTAATTTCTATAAACTGTGATAATAAATCTGTTATGGATCTACTAAAGCATGATTCTATAAATGCTAAGATGAACAGGCAGCTGCAGCTGTGCTTCAAGTCTATAAATAGCCTATTAGGCAAATTTGTGGTTCTTGACTATAAAAAGTCAGAAAAGAACCTTACGGACCACTTGACGAAGGGTCTACCTAGGACTTTGATCCTAGAATCATCGAGGGGAATAGGGTTAAGCCTATAAATAAAGTCACCAGCAGTGGCAACCCAACCGAGTCTGACTGGAGATCCCAAGAAGCCGATTCAATGGGTAGGAACAAGCTGGACTTAGGTGACTTTTATGGAACACTGACCCGAGATTAAAATCTTATTCTATAATGCCCAAGTGGTTGTACATGCGTACAATGATTCCCCATCCCTATGGTGACATTGTTCTTGAGTGATATGGTTAGGATGAGTTTTTAAAACTCTTAATAGGTCCAAGCTGATATACAGGGTTGAAACCTATCACCAACCCTTAAGGACTTACCTATACGAGATGTCGTGAAGGCCGCGACTATGGGGCAGGGCGATCCCAGACAACTCTCATGAATTTGGAATTAGTGCGCATGGCCAACCAAAAGTGCCACCCGTTAGACCCAGAACCTCTAGCGTACAATGTAAGCTATTTTTCTGATTCAAGGCATAGTCCATTAAGCACTTTTTCAGACAAAGACAATAGTCACTAAGTGAGATTCAAGGCTGTAGTCAATCTCATCTATGCATAGTATATACCTGCCCAGAAACTCTTTCTTTTAACTTTTTTGTCACTTCTATTTCGAAACTTGAACTTTAGGGGGGGGGGGTTGTTAGCTGTGTTTATGAGCAAAAGCTCAACTTCCTTTTTCCTTTAGTCCCACATCGGTTGGACCACTCCCCCTTGTATGTATATATTGAATCTTCTTCATTGCTTTCTTAAAGATGTTGTGTGGGGAACCCCTTGGGCCATACGCGCGTGCCACGCCGTCGTCCAACCCGGCTTGGCTCAGTTCAGTTCGGCGCGCATAATGGGTGCGGGTACGTGCCCACACTTGAGGGCACCGAATGCCGATCCAATTTACTCTTCGGGTTCGGGCTGGGATCCAAAAATCTTTTTGCTCTCCTTTATTTTTTGAACTGATTTGACTCATTCAAATTTTGAACGTCGAGGCTCTTTGTCCAGGTTCATTGAATACATGTGACAGCTTCTGTAACAACTCATATGACAACAATTCCTTTACGTTTCTTTCCTTTTGTTATTGCTCCTTAATGGCCTGTTTATGAGCCATTTACTATCATGTCCAGTAGCTTTGTCTAGGGACTGCCTATATATTATAGTCTCCTCCATCTTCACTTTTTACAAAAAAATCTTCTACATGAAATCTCTCTCTCTCATTCTTCTCTCAAAGCACATTCAGTTCTCTAAATCCTTGCTCTGGGCAGTGCTAAGTTCGGTCTCTATCTCTGAGTTGTGTGCAACAAAGAGAATCCGGTAGTCAGGGGATTTTACCACTAGGAGCTTTCGAGAAACGTCTGCACAAAGACCTCAGATCAACTCTTAGGGCAGTGCTTCGTGCACGACTTCCCTGGAGGCCGGTAATAATTTTTTTTATTTGTTCTCTTGTCAATTTCTGGAAAATATTATATATATATATAAATATATCTAACACAAACCGCCGAGATCGACGAGACTGTAAAGAAGCTCTTGGCTCGCAGCGCGGGAATACTATGATCCCTCTCGGCGTACAAGCTCGAAGAACTCGTCTTCTCCTTTGCATGCTATAGGCCTGTGCAAAATTTTGTTTCTTCTTTTCTGATACTTTATTTTTCTAATTATAAATTTTTATGTATACTTGGTTCATTTCTATGGATCCAATGCATAAAGTTGTGAATTAAGATGTTTTTTCCTATTTATAATACAGTGGAAAATTTCTAAAGGAGTTGCACATTTCGAAGAGCGTAAGTGAAAAAACTTTGGTGACACACTTGGAGTTCCTCCCGGTGCTAGAAGAACTCGACATTAGCTACTGTCTCTATATCACGTCGATGGGCATATATTTTGCCGGAAAGTATTGCCAGCGTCTGGTATAGCTGAGGAGGAACATGCTCCCTTCATATTTCATGGTCAAGAATATATTCGTGCAAAACACATCCAACGAGACGAAGGCAAAGGTCGTGGCCGATTCGATGTCGCATCTCGAGCACCTCGAGTTGGGCTTTGGCTTGTTCAACGGACACACGCTGCAATCTATCATATGCAACTGCAAGGGTCTTCGCATGCTCGACATACGTGGGTGCTTGAACGTGTATCTCGATGAGGACCTCAGGAACATTTGTCATTTAATCCAGACGTTTAAAGGCCCCTGAAACGATATAATCCCAGGGGAAGGTGGATACGAGATCTATACTGATTTACCTCTCATCGGTGTGCCCTGGAGTTAGTGGTTCTTCTGACTTCGACTACGAAGTCGAAGAGAATCCTCCTTCACCTGCACTTGCTACCGCCTAAGACGGTGATTAGCACGCATGCATGCATTTCTTTATATTTTTCTTATGAATATGATATAAGTATGTTATCCTCAATATTTTGGGTTGAAAAGAACAATCAATTTAAAGTATTATTAATGTTCTTAGTCTGGACATTATGTGAGCTATTGATATCCTTCATTTTGGACAACTTGTAAAATTATCCAAATTATGTAAGTTAATGGGATTATGATGCCATCGAGACCTTTTTATTACATTGTTAAACTTATGTTGCTATCGAAACGTTCGTGATGCTATCGAAAAGTAGTTAACACATGAAAATGACAACATTTAATCTAAAATTCCTCTCCAAAAATATCATTATATATATTTACTACTTAAAATTGTTCATGAAATTTAACATATATATTTAATAATTATGTGTGAAATTTTTAAAGAGAATTAACATTAATGTTACTAGACCATCGGTTCGATTGAAAGAGATTGGTTCGGATCGGTATAGTTGGATTAAAAGCGATTGGTGTATATATTAAAATTTAAGTGTACATTTTAAAATTAATGTTAATGTTTATATTATTTAATATTAATGTTAATGTTAATGTTTATATTAAAATTTTAAGTGTACATTTTGATATTAATGTAAATTTTAGTATACATTTTATAAATTGTAATATAAATTTTATAATTCACGTGCATATATACTAGTTAATATTAATGTTTATATTAAAATTTAAGTGTACATTTTAATATAATGTAAATTTAATATTAATATTAATTTTAATGTAAATTATAATATTAATTAAAAACTTTGTATAAATTGTTGCATACCTACGTATGCGGCAAAAATTATAATTTTTTTTGTTTAGTTGGATTTCTAGTTCTTGAAAAATGACATCACCTCCATGTCATCAAATATGAGTAAAAATGAAGAAGAGGATTTTTCTTTGATAGTTAAAAATAAAAAAAAAACTTCAGATCATCTCCAACCCTAATTTGACTTTATAAAAGAATTATTGCCACATAGGAACCATAAATTATGAGTATAAAATATTTATATCCTTAATTTCTTTATATTTTTAATATGAATATGATATCGCCTAGTTAACCTTAATGTTTTGGATTGAAAAGAACAATCTAAAAATTTTATGGGTGGTTAGAGGGAAAAAGAACATACTCCCCTTAAACCGCCATGTGGCCTGTCTCCATTGGGAGAGAGAGGGAAAAGGTGGGGTCAGGGGGTTAGATGGGAGGTGGGGCCGGGGTGTAAAGGGGTTAGAGGGGAGGTGGGACCGATTGTAAGAAGGCTGTAAACATTTGGTTGTAAACTTAGCATTATTATTCTTGATAACCCATTTTCTCACGTGTCCTCGAGATAGTGGCATTGGAGAAGATTAAAAGGTAGTGTTGGAAGTTATTTTTTTTAAATATTGTATGCTTTTAGGATGACTCAAGCATTTCTTCTCTTTGTATTGTTTCTTCTCTTTCCTTTTTAACAATCTTTGTTTTCTTCAATGGCGGAGTTAGAGGAAGAAAATGAGGGTTAGGTGGAACAATTAGATAATGAATGTAAACACCCAAATTTTTAGAAATTTAATTATGATTTTTCGAGATTTTTCTGTATTTTTATTAATTAAAATAAATTATTCTTCAGGAATTAATATATTTTTGTGAATTAAATTAAATATTAAAATATTGTAAAAATTATATTTTTGAGTGTAAAATTAATAATTGGATATTGTATAATTTTTCTGGAATTTATTGGGCTCAAAAACTATTTTTAAATAATTAAAAAGTATTATTTTTAAATAAACCAAACCGAACCAACTTGAACCGAACCAAACCAAACCCAACCAACCCAACCCAACCCTGTTGGATCGGATCCAACCCGACCCATAACCCGTACTCGACCCGCTATCACTTATATACAGTAACTGAAAAATAAAATACCCCGACCGCCGCGACCCGCCGACTCCTCCGCCGCCGCGACCCCGCCGCCGGCCGACCCTTCGGTTCATCTCCCCAAGCCGCCGGCGACCCACCGGTTCACCTCCCCGTAACCGCCGCCGCCGGACCCTATATAAACCCCACCACCATCAACAGCCACCGCCATCACTACTTCGACTCACCACAAAACCGACGGTGACCCCGCCGACTCCGGCCTCGACGATATCCGCCGACGACGAATCCGACGACTTGGGCGACGTCTCCGACTCACCTCCACCGCCGCCACCGACGACGACCCTGCCGCCAACGACCGGGCACCGCCGCCCCCGTCCACGCGCAGCACACCGCGGCCGACCCCTGTTCTGGTAAATTTTCTTCTTCCACAATGTGTCAATTCTTGAATGGCTTATTGCGATGTGTTCGATGTATGACCCTCTCGAATCCTGTACAATTAGATAGGGGTATCGTGTCCTATGTCGGTCACAAACAGCAACGCAAAACAGGGAAAAATAACCCAATTTTTGGTTCTGGAAACTGTCCCGAACCCTAAGTTCATGGCCATTTTACTTCCAACCTATTTAATATTTCTAAATTCCATTTGAACAATAAATTAGACAATATAAACAAGTTTTAATCCCATTAATTAGATCATTTTAATTTTCTGTAAGTTGTGTTTTATTCGTGGTTAAAGTTGACTAAAAAAAGTTGGTTTTCAAAACCTGAAATTTTCCAAAACTGGGTATATTTCGCTAAACGAGGCAACTTTGTCGTGTGCGAATTGCATCAAAAGGCGTGTATCTTCAATACAAACGTGTGAGATTTTGCAAAAGTAGATTTGGATGTGCATGCACACCGGAATCAACGCGTATCCGCCGAAAAGCCCCATATCGACCTATTCTGACACTCGTCAAAATTTCGTGTGTGCTTGTCGTTTCGCAAAGAAACTTGTGCCATCGGATTCGTAGAGTTACGCTGGTCCTGTGACTAGCACCAAAGGACGAGATGGTGCCAAATGATTTCTCCTGAGTATTTTTATATACTAAGTTATATCTGTTTCTAAATACTCTATTTTCTGTCTCTTGGATTACTGTATTAAATTTATTATCGGATTATTCCCCGAAAGACATTTTATTGAGACTTGTTGTTGGATTATATTTCTCTTTTGATTAATCTGACATTTTGAATTATGTTTACCTTCTGTGGATGAGATTAGAATTAGATTATGACATGTATCGTAGACCATTGTATTACAGCTTAAGTACACTCTAACGGGTCCATTAAATTAGGTTTTCCATTGAAGTTTTCTGCTGGCCATTGCCACGTGGCTAGTCCCTCGGTATTTTAGGATAGGGGCGTGACATAGTTTTTGTGGTGGCCCATACAGGTCAACAACTATGTTACTTTGGTTTTAACTAAGGAACCGAGCAAGCCTGCAAATTAGGATAGGATAAGTTATAGGATCTCATCCACATATTGACACGTTCTTGACCTCTATATCATCTTTAAAATAATTTCTTGACTTGCATCATGCATTGATTCTTCTGTACACCTCTCATAGTTTACTTTGGATGCAGAGTGATGGACCCACAAGCCGGAGACGAGACTCCCGTAGGTACACCACAAGGTTCTGTGGTCACCTAGGATGATGAAGTGACACCAGTGGGTGGAGGTCAACCAACTCAACAAAGCAATAAAGCATGTCAGTATACCTCAAGATTTCGGCGAGACGATATTCCACCACCGCTGCAGTTTACACCACCAATACCCGTTTTTCCACAAGGACAGGCTATGGATGGACATCAGATATTTCAAATGTTCGATGCAATGATGCAAGCCCAATAGCAGGTTCATCAAGAGGCTCAGCGTCATGAGGCAGAGAACTTAAGGAATAGCCTAGTAACCGAACTGGAGCAGGCAAATCCACCAGCTAGGCGACCTTCGATGGGATCTATCACTGATTTCTGCCAGCTGAAGTCCCATATATTTTCTGGCAAGGAGGAGCCCACTGAAGTTCATGAGTGGCTCACAAACACTCAACACCAGTTGGAAGCAGCTAAGCTTCCGAGGGAGCGATAGATGATTGCTATCAAGATGCAGTTGACGGGTAATGCACATCATCGGTGGCTATCTGAGGAGAGACGGCTCAGACCAGATCAAGTCACTTGGGAGGAGTTCTCTAAACTCTTTAAGGAGATGTACATTCTATCTATTGCTCGATCGAAACTTCGGGACAAGTTCAATCGCCTCACTCAAGGCAACATGACGGTAGAAGAGTACAACGCGGAATTCATCCATTTGAGCTGCTTCGCACCTACACTAATTATGACAGAAGAAGAGAAGGCTGAGAAATTCTTTGACGGACTAAACTTTGAGCTACAGAGACAGATTGGCTCTGTCGTACCTACTTCTTATGCGGATGTCCTTGCTACAGCCCGATGTATGGAGCACGTCACCAGGAGAGAGTCCATCCTGAAATGGCCGTTCACGTCAGCATCAGTCAGAGCACCACCGGGAGAAGCTGCAAAGAGACCTCACATGCACCAGCCACCCAGAGCATCTCCGCAGGCACTGCCTACATATCAATATTATGGCAAGCGAGGTCATTATGAGAGCAAGTGCAGACGTAAGTTGGGATTATGATTGATTTGCGATCCAGCCAACATTCAGTCAAGGATTGCCCAGAGCATCGAGAGGGAGCACCAATAGTAAACCGATAAGATTTACCAGCACCGGAAGGATATCAACCGAGGCTACCCTTGGCACCACAGGAAGCACTCTTCCAGCAAGCCCAGCGACAACAGAGGACACCATCACAGGGACGTGGACAGGCTTTTGCGATGACAGTGGAGGAGGCACAGACTCGTGGAGTAGCAAATATGAGTAAGATTTAGTTTTATCATAGCTAGCTATAGTAGCGAATATTCCTAGTAATACTTTAGCATGTGCCTGTTAGTTCCATTCCCTAGCCTAAGCCTAGTATTTTGTTAGTATGAACTTGTTAGTCTAGATTAGTAATATGTCACTAGTACCCAAGTGTTCATAAGCTGTAGTTGAGCTTTGTTTTAACCAGACTCCTTTACTTTTGAGTTACTTATCTCTTATTGCCTAAGAAAAAGTTTGTATTCCTTCCCTACGTATTCTGCTTGAACAAAACCCTCACCCTTCCTCTCGATTTCTCCTTGTTCATGGTTCTTTATCCTTTGTGTCGTGCTTCATACATGTCTTGCACCGCGTCATCTCTTCTGACCGGTTATATTTTATTTTCTTAAATTGCGAGGACGCAATTCTTTTAAGGTGGATAGATTATAAACACCCGAATTTTTAAAAATTTAATTATAATTTTTCGAGATTTTTCAGTACTTTTATTAATTAAAATAAAATGTTCTTCAGGAATTAATATATTTTTGTGAATTAAACTAAATATTAAAATATTGTAAAAATTATATTTTGATTATAAAATTAATAATTGGATATTTTGTAATTTTTTGGGAATTTTTTGGGCTCAAAACTATTTTTAAATAGTTAAAAAGTATTATTTTTAAATAAATCAAACCGAACCAACTTGAACCGAACCAAACTGAACCCAACCAACCCAACCCAACCCTGTTGGATCGGATCCAACCCAACCCACAACCGTACCTGACCCGCTATCATTTATATACAGTAACTAAAAATTAAAATCCTCCGACCACCGCGACCCGTCGACTCCTCCGCCGCCGCGACCCCGCCGTCGGCCGACCCTTCGGTTCATCTCCCCAAGCCGCCGGCGAACCTCCGGTTCACCTCCCCGTAACCGCCTCCAACGACCCTTACATAAACTCCACCACCATCAACAGCCACCGCCATCACCACTTCGACTCACCGCAGCATCGACGACGACCCCGTCGACTCCGACCTCGACGATATCCGCCGACGATGAACCCAATGACTTCGGCGACGGCCCCGACGGCCCCTCCGACTCACTCCGCCACCGCCGCCGCTGACGACCATGCCGCCAACGACCGTGCACCGCCGCCCCCGTCCATGCGCAGCACACCACGGCCGACCCCTGTTCCAGTGAGTTTTTCTTCTTCCATGATGTGTCAATTCTTGAATGGCTTATTATGATGGGTTCGTTGTATGACCCTCTCGAACCCTGTACAATTAGATAGGGATATTGTGTCCTGTGTCGGTCGCAAACAACAACGCAAAATAGAAAAAAATAACCCAATTTCTGGTTCTGAAAACTATCCCGAATCCCCAAGTTCATGGCCGTTTTACTTCCAACCTATTTAATATTTCTAAATTCCATTTAAACAGTAAATTAGACAATATAAACAAGTTTTAATCCCATTAATTAGATCTTTTTAATTTGCTGTAAGTTGTGTTTTATTCATGGTTAAAGTTGACCAAAAAATTTGGATTTCAAAACCCAAAATTTCTCAAAACTGGGTGCGTTCCGCTAAACGAGGCAACTTTATCGTGTGCGAATTGCATCGAAAGGCGCGTATCGTCAATACGGATGTGTAGGATTTTGCGAAAGTTGATTTGGATGTGCGTGCACACTGGAATCAACGCGTATCCGCAGAAAAATACCATATCGGCATGTTCTGACACTCGTCAAAAAATTTTGTGTGCTTGCCGTTTCGTAATGAAACTTGTGCCATCGGATTCGTAGCGTTACGCTGGTCCTGTGATCCAAGTTTGGTTCAATTCTGAGAACGTTGGCGAAATCCCATTTTCGTGGGTCCCATGGCTTCACTTAACGGGCGATTTTGTGACCGGCTCATCGGAATCCAGTTCTGGATATTCCATTGGGTTCATATTATTGTTATGGACTCATAGACACTAAGTTTGACGAATTTAGAGAACTTTGTCTCTGGCAAGTGGGCTACATGTGGACCCCGCTTTAACCAGAAATTGTCAATTCTGCCCCTGTGTCCAAATTGGACTCATTGGTAGTCAATCCTAGCTATTTCATGTATTCTGAGAGTGATGGTAATAATTTTTTCAGCATCTGGAGGCGTACTTGGAGATTTTACGTACACCAGAGAAATTGAAGGAGTTTAAACCCCAGGCAAGTGCACCTTGCCAAAACTTGCAGTAATTACTTTAATATAATTGCTTGATTTATTTATGTGATGTACCTGCTCAACCTAGGACCGTGAGACGTTGCTTAACGTTTGAACAATATTCGGGTATCGACGTCGTACCCGAAGTCGTGTAATGTTACTTAGAGAGTTGATAACACGATCCTATATTTTCGTGCTTGCTTTACCAAATACGTCATACCATAGGACACTTGACACTATTCATGAGACAGAATTTTTTCTGAGTTATTCATGGTGATTCTGTATAGGTTTGCAGGATTCGTGACATAAGTCTTGCATATTCATAGATATCTTTATGACTCGCTATAATAGTTAGAGGTCATGGTCTTGCGTGTTATGGACGTGATACGTCGTGGACATGAGACGTATGATTACATTGGGTGGGGAGAGACACACAGGCTACAGGCTAATTACATATATATATATATATATATATATATATATATATATATATATATATATATATATATATATATTATTGCGGTGCTTTAGCCTCTATATCAGAGCTAGGCCCATTATGTGATATTACTGCTACCGGCTCTCCGACACAAAGCTTGTAGTGGTCTCAGCCTGAGTACTAGTGATGCTCTCATTTGCATATCACATAGCTGGTTACATAGTTTGCCTTGTTGATATATTTTTATATCCTGTATTTTATTTGGCTTGAGTTATTCTTGTACCTTGCTATGTCCCCTGAGGACCTGGATCCGGATTATGTCCCCAAGTATAGCAGAGGAGATCTACCCCGAGGTATACGGGACAAGAGCTGATGATGGAGCAGTACTAGCACCAGAGGACGAGGTGGTGCCAGAGGATTTCTTCTGAGTATTTTTATATACTTAGTTATATTTGTTTCTAGATACTCTATTTTCTGTCTCTTGGATTATTGTATTAAACTTATTATCGGGTTGTTCCCCGAAAGATATTTTATTGAGACTTGTTGTTGGATTATATTTCTCTTTTGATTAGTCTGACATTTTGAATTATGTTTACCTTATGTGGATGAGATTAGAATTAGATTGTGACATGTATCGTAGACCATTGTATTACAGCTTAAGTACACTCTAACGGGTCCATTAAATTGGATTTGCGCATTGGAGTTGTGCTGCTGGCCATTGCCACGTGGCTAGTCCCTCGGTATTTTGGGACTCGGGCGTGACAATGAAGAAGGATTATAAACTATTAACTTAGGAGACGATAAAGAAAAAGAGGTAGAAAACAACGGAGAAATGCATCCTAGCGATGACATCAACGCAAACAACGATAAGTTATTTCGCTTTACTATTTCTAATGGATTTAGGAAGTGCATTATATTACATTAATTTCTAATACTAAATTTGTTTAATTCTGTTTTTTAGGGACGAAGGTGAATCTCAAATGAATTTTGATGCAACAATGATAAAAAAAATAATGCAGTCTGCCAACATTAACAAAGACCCAAGGAAGCTCCAAGATGAAGATATGGTTGGCTTAGAGTTCAACTCTATTGAAGAAGCAGACTCATTTTACTGGATATATTCAAGAATAATTGGTTTTAGTGTTAGAAAGAATGAAGAAAAGAAAGACAAATCTGGGATGGTTAAAGCCCGTAGTTGGTGTTGTTCGAATAAGGGATTCAAACAGAAGAAATATATTGAAGTTTCTAACAGGGTTTGTGAGCCAAGAAGAGATAGCAGGAGTGGTTGTTGAGCAATGTTTCGGATTTGGTACAAAAGTTCTACAAATGTGTGGGTTTTCAAATTATCTAGAGTGCATCACAACCATAATCTGGCGAATGAATTAAAAAAGTTCTTTTGAGATCCCATCGAAAAATATCAGCCGAAGAATTAGAACAAGCAAAGCTGATGAAACAAGCCGAGATGCAGACTTCAAAAGTATGGAATTTATTGGTCCACCAGAATGGTCGCTGGGATAAGGTTGGATGGACGAAAAAATATTTAAACAATATTTTAGCTAATGATTCTAGAGGACTAGACGATCTTAATGCTACGACAACACTTATATTTCTTCAAGCTAAGGAGGACATTGACCCTGATTTCTTTTACACGTACAAGGTAAACGAAGATTCCAGATTGACCCCTCTCTTTTGGGCCGACGGTGCAAGTCGATTCGATTATGAATTATTTGGAGATTTGCTAACATTTGATTCTACATATAAAACAAATAGATGTCAAATGCTGTTGGTGGTTCTGGTGGGTTCAAACAATCATGCAATGACTTGTGTGTTTGGGTTTGCATTAATCCATAATGAGTCTGCAGATACATATTCTTGGGTTTTACAAAAATTCCAAGAGTGTATGGGAGGCAAATTACCAGATACAATTATCACGGATGGTTGCAAATCCATGAATAAAACAATTCAGGACTTAATGCCTAACATAGTTCATCGAACGTGCTCATGGCATAACCTAAACAATTCAATAAAACATGTACACGGAGAAGGTTTTGTAGGAGAATTGAGGAATATGATTAAAAGGTACATCTCACAATTGGTACTTTAGTTTGAAGTATGTTGTTGTTACAATTTTTTAAATTATAAATTTTAAAACTTTTGTTGTTGTCCATGTTTTTTAAACAGGTACTATTCAGAGAATGATTTTGAAAATCGTTGGCAGAAGATTCTACGGGATTATAATGCAAAGAACAATGAGTGGATAAAGGCATTGTACAGTACGAGGCATCAATGGGCGGACACATTACTTCGTGGAAATTATTTTGATGGTTCTACTGCAACAAATATATGTGAATCAATGAACTCATTTCTGAAAAAGATTTTTGAATGAGAAGCTACCACTATGGAGGGCCCTTCAACATTGTGACTACGGTTTGGCTGCATTACGTTACAGCGAGATGAGTAAGTATGTCATTGATAAACTCTCAACACCCACTACGAAACAAACTAGCATGGTCGTAATAGAAGATAAATTTGTATCAATTTATACTAAAAAAATATTTATAGAGGTAAGAAATGAAATCACACGTTCTGATAAATATATTGTTGTCCAACATGACAAGATATGAGATGCAAATGTTTGCACTATCAAAAAATATTTGTCGAAGGACTATCCAAACCACAAGGTTACATTTTGAGGTAACTAGAACAAAATAACATGTGACTGCTAATGGATGGAGACCAAGGGGATTCCTTGTAGGCAGATTTTTTCAGCAATGAAGACTTTGCATTTGTCAGAGATTCCAAAAAACTTAATAAAAACTCGTTAGTTAAAGGATTGCAAAGACAGTTATCTCTCCGGACCTGGCGCAGAAAGGAGATTCATCCACCCAGATAAGATTGAAAGCACAAGGTATGGTGGTATTAATGAACAGGTTAATCTGTTTGCGTATTATCATAATAAATCAAACAAAATTTAAGAGAAGGGAACAGAGTTGATGTCAGCTGTGCTGATTGAGTTGTAAAAAATGATGACAGATATTGGCGAAGAAGAAAAATGGTAGCTGATGCAGTTCGTGGAGTGCATGAATATTTTAAAGAGCCACACCTGGTAGCAACAAAAGGAAGGCATTCTCAAGGGAAATCAAGCCAGAAAAAAGAAAGTCAGAATATCCCCAAGCTTAGAATTTGTAGATTTTGCAAAAAAATGAGTCACGATTACCGTAATTGTAAAGTACAGAAGCGTTGTAACGAGGAAGAGTCAATGGAATCAAATGAACTGAGCGATTAAGTAAATATTTCGTTGATTTAATTCTCGTTATGTACTATTTTTTCTTTCATTTTTCCAACTAATATTATTGTTTATCCATACAATTGTTCCAAATGCAGCAGAGTTCTTCTTCATGACAAAAGAAATATTATATGGCAATATGATCCTGAAATAATCTAGGAGAACAACTTCCAGATTATGACACAATTTAATAGCAGAAATCCTATAGGAACTCACGAGATCTTAATTTATTGAACTAACGTTCCATTTCTTTCTTGTTAATCCCAAAGGAAGGTATATCGCGAGGGCCATTGGACCAAGGAGCCAAGAAGCAATACTCCTTCCCAAGACATCGAAACTAGAAGTAATATTTAATATTTCTATTCTAACAATATTTCCCTTAAAGTTTGCTGGGTAATTCGGACAAAAAATTTAATACATAATAACATACTAAAAGTTTTCTGGCTCTTTATTTTGTGTATCGAACTTATAGCAGAGATTTACCAAAGGGTTCGAAAAAGTTGGTGAAGATTAGTTATAACATCCAGGATGGAAAAAAAAGGAATTTGAGTTTCAGGACATGTCATCATCTTCTTCCAAAAGTTCGTCGGTAAATCATCACATCTGCTACTGTGGTGTATTTTCTCGAAAAAAAAAGAATCACTTCAACTACTGACAATTTCGGTAAAGAGTTCTATGGTTGTGGTAATTACGAGGTAAGGGTTCATTTGGATTGAAAATAATGATTATCAAATTCATCTTATGATCTGTTTTATTAATTAAGATTTGTCCAAAAACTGGGGAAGAAGGAATGTCAATATTTCATGTGGGCTGATGAAAGCAACCCTTGTGCAGAGAAAAAAAACTTGAAAGCAGTGCTAAGAAAATTAAAATCAAGGACAGGGAAATAGGAAAGTTGAAGAAGAAAAATAAAAAGCTAAAGATGAAAATTCAAAAGCTAAATCATTTGAAGAATAATATGTTATTATGTTTATGTTTTTTGGTGTTTACCTGCTATGTATTGTGGGAATAGTTTATGTCCAATTTTAAATAAAATAAATTGTCTAAATTTGGAATATTTTGATGACATCAAGATATTCCGACTGTAGCGTAAGCCTTTACTATACAAGCATGACATTTTCGATTACAACAAAATCCTTATAAGAATTGGATATATATTATATATTTTTTATTCCTCGAAGATTCTTTGATTTGTGAAATTTTATCGCTTGTTGTATTCCTATAGTATAGATTTATATATTATCAAACATATCCGAGCAGACAACTTGATATAAATTTTATCGCACATTCTAAGAATATTATAACTCCTGAAAAGTTTTGACATATTTTATAACCATTTGTTACAAAACAAATGGTCATATTTCATTTTATACAAGAAACAATTTTTTTATCAACTTACATCTTCACCCAACAGAGTGGACTCCTTTCTAAGATTCATTGTTTCATCAATTGCTGCATAACTAGATGGTTGCGCAATTTGGTTTCTTCTGCGTTCCGCGTTGTGCTTTGAAGATGCGATCCATACAACAAGTTTGCTCCTTTCAAATTCCGAATCAAACTGCATATAAAAAATATAACATAAAAAATATTGCTCTAAAAAATAGTATAACTATTTGACGACATATTTTCAGACTTACATAGAAAGAATGAGACTCCAATTGATCACATCAGCCTTGCATGAATAAAATTTATAAATACCACAATCGAATGTATTTTCTTGGCGGGAAACATTACGACGACGTTTTATGGAGAACGTGGAAAAGTTGAATCTAGCATTTTTGAACTTCCTAATCTCTTCCTCAAGAAGGAGATCCAAATTTGAAAGCTACAATTAGCATAATACAATATGTATTAATATACGGCGAATTTAGTACGTAATTCATACAAAATTATGAACATGAGCTTACTATTTCTTTTATGACTCCTTTGTTATAAAGCGGCTCATCTGAAGATGCAAGGGAGTCTCAAACTTCAACAGTCTTTGTTTAAATCATAACTCTTGCAAGAATATAATGTTTATCCATAAGGATGGGTATATATATCTGACCAAGGATTAATCATTATAATAAATTGATCAATTTTCTATAAATTGGAATTAAAAATTAAACTAAAATAAATTAATACCTCATCACAAGAT
This sequence comes from Iris macrosiphon, assembly GCA_036927795.1. Taxonomy (NCBI): domain Eukaryota; kingdom Viridiplantae; phylum Streptophyta; class Magnoliopsida; order Asparagales; family Iridaceae; genus Iris; species Iris macrosiphon. The sequence continues at coordinate 38,191,992 of JAYESA010000005.1, read as the reverse complement.
CTTAGAGAGCCCATATAATTCTCAAAATATTTGCACTTCTTCCATGTTTCACGAATAGCTTTATTACAACTTTTTGCACTCTACATAAACATAAACATAAAATAATACATTACGAAATACAAATAAACGAGAAGAAATTGTTAATGCATAATCATAAAAAAATAAAATGCTAACTCACTAATAACTGTATTGGTAAATACCATACACTAGCTTTATTGTCAGTTCTTTTTTGTTCCTCCTCGGTGAGATTCGTAGGCACCAAGCTAACCATCTGAGTATTTCTCATTTAAAAAAGATTGAATCGAAGTAAACATTTATGGCATCGAGACCATGCTAACAATCTGAGTATTTCTCATTAAAAAAGCAATGATTGCATCGAAGTAAACATTGATGGCATCAAAAAAAAACATAGTATCTACAAACCACTTCTCTACTTTTCATTCCTGGAGAAATGGTCTTCATATCAGCCCGAGTCATATACTGACCCTTGCAAGATGATATTATTTCTCTAAGAAAAGAAACTGATAGATTAAGAAAAAAAATTAAGTATGTCTCTACGATTAAGAAAAAAAATTAAGTAGGGTTGAAACGAAAAGAAACTCATATTACTTACCGGTCACTTCTATCATCCGTAAAAATATAATTGTAAATACTACTTTCATCCATAGTCAACTGGATAGGCTTTGAGGTTGAACCTTTTATTTGACTTTTGAAAGGGGTGACCGGTACTAAATTCCATTCCATAGTTCTCTTATGACTACTTTTAAGGTCAGGTTCATCGAGAGCGACCGAATACAGAATTTTCTAGATATTTTCTCCAACTACCCTCAAAATCTCTTCCTCATTAGAAGATTGAGTGTCATCCTCCTCCTCAATATTAATCCCTCTGTTATTAACAGCTGAAGATGCCTTATTAACTCCGTTATTAACAGTTGAAGATGTCTTATTAACGGTAGAAGATGCTTCTAGTTTTTTTATACGCCCAGATATAAGGATTTGTTCAAGTTTGATTGAACTAAGCAGACCATTCATCGAAGAAAGTTGACTTGAAATTTTTGATACATGTTCTTCAAACCTGCGCATCATACGTGGAATGAAGGTTTCATTTAAAGCTGGCATCCAATCTTCTACATTTTCTACATCTTCCATATGCTTAGACATCTTCTTCATCACTATAGCTTAGACATCTTCTTCATCACTATAGTTGAAACAAGAAAAAAATTCTATAGTTGAAATAAGAAAACTATTCTATATATAACAAGAGAAAAATACAAAAAGTGAGAAAAATGGAAAGACAAAAGTAGCTTGAGACTAACAAAGAAGCGACGACAAATTCCAAGCGATAATGATTTCTTAATAAGGCTGTCAAACTAACCTTGAAAATTGAAAGTTTAATGCGATTCGATAAAAATACTCTTCTCACGTATCTGACTGATGATGATCGGTCCAAATATCTCCCATCTCCCATATTAAAATGTTGTTCATATTACTTACAGGAGAAAAATCAAACCTTCAACCAACATCTTTCTTATCTATCCAAACCGTAAATAAATTACCAAATAATTTAATTAACAAATTAATAATTAAAAAAATTAACTATTCGTGTACGTGTTTTTCTTACGTAAAAATATCTTAAAATTATTATAATTACCTAAACATATATTCAAATATATATAAAGATATATATAACAAATCCAAATAAAAATATATTCAATATTCAAAATATATTTAAACTAATTTTTTATATCTAAACATATATCCACAGTTTAACAAACATACATATTTATAACAAACTTTAATTTAAATATATTCAAATCAAATTTAAACTATTTTAATATAATTTAAATTCTATTAAAATTTTCTAATATCAATAAATTTTATTAATATAATTTTTCAACATATATATATATATATATATATATAATATATATATATATATATATATATATATATATATATATATATATATATATATATATATATATATATATATAATTTATAAATATTTAAAATATTTTCAACAATATTAAAATATAATTTTACGTGCAACGCACGTGCTTTTAATAGTACTTTATATAAGGATTGATGGAGCAAATTATCTTTAAATATAGATTAATGATGGAGCTAATTAATTTTTAAAAATATACAAAATAACAGTGTTTATCCTAAAATACTTATCTTTCTTATTATTATATTTTATTTTAATCTTAAGAAATAGCCAACTTCAACATAAATTGAATATGAGTTAATATGAGATCCAGGTTATATGCTAACCGTAATCAACCATCAAATATACATCACAATTTAGAATTATTTTCCCTTTAACGCGGTAAATATTTAATATTGAATGAAAGAATGATATTCAGATTAGCTTGACCCTGCTTTAAGATTTTCCTCAATTATTTATTAGGTTCATGATCTTCATTAAAAATCAAAATTATGATCTGTTTACTTTTCTACATTAAAACTAATAAATATTATCGTTAGAAAACCAAAAATATTATTATTAAAAAAAATTCATTAAGTAAACAGTTGGTCTAGGCGAGCGTTCGTGTAAAAAAAAAAGCAGAAACTTGACGTTCGTGTGAAAATAAAACAGCAGCAACATGCATTCAAGTGTTACGAAAAAACCGCAGACGTTCAAGAGTGAAATATGAGTGAATCTATGGTGTTTTATGAAATTTTTATCAATTCATTCAAGTGTTACAAAAAAGCCGCAAGCGTTCAAGAGTAAAATATGAGTTAATCTAGGGTATTTTGTGAAATTTTTATCAAAAAGTTAAATTAAATATGAGTTAATCAAGGGTGTTCATTGAAAAATTTAAAGTGAAGAATGACCTACACTAGCAAGTTACCAACAGGTCAAAAGTGAAACATTGCATTAAATAATGTTCCTTCCTCTAGTCATATTACAAGAAAGCCCTTCTAATCTGAACCATTAGATCAAGAATGAATGGCTCAGATTTTGCATGTATTGGTACAAATTTTTGGACGTTTGTATTAAAGAATTTTTCATATATATATATTTGCCAATGAGGTCCTAGCCTAACGGTTAAGACTGATGCATACGACCCAGGCAGTTGCGAGTTTGAGCCCCATAGGTGTCATTTAATTTTCGATGGTGTGTGCAGTACAGGTGCGGTGGAGCAGTGCGACCCGGGTGGTGCGCGGATGCGGTGCAAGGAGCAGGTGTGGTGCTGGTGCGGCTGCACATATATGCCAATGAGGCCCTAGCCTAACGGTTAAGACTGAGGCATACGACCCAGGCAGTTGCGAGTTTGAGCCCCATGGGTGCCATTTAATTTTCGGTGGTGGGTGCAGTGCAGGTGCGGTGGAACGGTGTGACCCGGGTGGTGCGCGGATGCGGTGCAAGGTGCAGTTGTGGTGCTCGTGCGTCATGGTGCGGTACGACTTCAGCTGCATGAGGTCTTCGGACGTGGTGCCTTCGGGCGCGAATGCGGTACAAGGTGCAGGTGTGGTGCTGGTGCGGCCGCACATATATGCCAATGAGGTCCTAGCCTAACAGTTAAGATCGAAGCATACGACCCAGGCAGTTGCGAGTTCGAGCCCCATGGGTGCCATTTAATTTTCGGTGGTCGGTGCAGTGCAGGTGCGGTGGAACGGTTCGACCTGGGTGGTGCGCGGATACGGTGCAAGGTGCAGGTGTGGTGCTGGTGCGGCATTATGCGGTACGAATTCAGCTGCGTTAGATCTTTGGACGTAGTACCTTCGGGCATATATATATATATATATATTGAAAAGGGGCACATTGGCCCTTGATAATTAAAGAAAATGCTGCCCCCCTCCTGACGTCGGGGTCCAGTCTGGACCTATGGGGGGCCGCCACGTGTCGTCAGTTCACGCGGCGGTCCCCCTAGGGGGCTGTGTAGCAGCACTCGATAATTAATTAATTCCACTCCCCGGCCACCACGTGTCGTCGGTTCACCCGGTGGTCCCCCGTCGGGCTGTGTAGCAGCACTCAATAATTAATTCCTTCCACTCTCCCACTGGGGTTCGAATACTCGGCCACCCGGACTGAATGCCTCTCCATTAACCACTAGGCTATATATATATATAGAATAAGAAAACCAAAATATGACAACTTATTGCTCAATGGATGCTCGTAGGGGGCCGGCCCGGAGAGTTGGGTTGCCCTATCCTAAGATAATTTTGGTTGCCCTTGACTCTTATTGTGTGCCAGTCCAGGAGGGTCATACGTGATCTTGATCTTTGGTGGGATCATGTTGAGCCTAGACGGTTGCCCTAGCATAGGAGGGTTGTCCAAACCCGAAGTCTTATCCAACTTACCCTAGGACCGGCCTTGGATGCTCGTGTCAAAGGGAGGGTGCTAAGATTATAGGGTTACGTCAGAGAAGCAATTTGGCATAAAAGTCAAAGAAGCGAAGCAATCTATGACTCGATTGGATTATTTTGGGCTATCAACTCTAATAAAAAAAACAAAAAATTTCATACAGAGCAACAAAATTATAACAAATCTCACTTAAAGCATAAAAATTTAAAATTTTATAAATAAAGCATCATAACGTCTATCCGAATGGCGTTTCACAACTTCCCAAACTTTTTTTCCCGTCTGCTGCCGCTACTGCGCAGGAAAAAAAAATTAAAAAATGCCCTTTGGAATGGCGTTTTTCCTAGGGAAAACGCCCTTCCAAAGGGCGTTTTCTGATTTTTTTTTTTTTATTTTTTTTTTTACTCTCCCTCTCTCTCTCACTCCCTAACACTCTCTCTCTCTCGCGTTCCGCTCTCTCACTCTCTCTCTCTCTCTCACCCTTGCTCTCTTTCTCTACTCTCTGTGATCTCTCTCTCTCTCTCCCACTCACTCTATGCTCTTTCTCTCTCCCCCTCTCTCTATCTCTCTGCGCTCTCTCTCTTACTCATACTCTGCTCTCTCTCTCTCTCTCTCTCTCTCGTTCTCGCTCATCTCTCTGCTCTCTCTCTCTCTCTCTCTCTCTCTCTCTCTCTCTCGTTCCCGCTCGTCTCTCTCTCCCTCTCTGTCGCTCATCTCTTTCACTATCCCTCTTTGTCTCACTCTCTCGCCTCTCTCACTGTGAACCCTCTCGCATGTTTCTTTCTTATCTCTCTTTGGCCCTCTCCTCTCTCCTCTCTCTCTCTCTCTTACTGAAACTCTTCTCTTATTTTTTTCGTTTTTCCACACAATGACATGCATGCGCATGGGAGCCTGTGAGCATTCTTGGTTTCAATGCCTTGAAAAATGATATAAAATTTTCGAGAAGATAAAAAGTATGGTGCATGCATGCCATGATACAGCTTTTGACAAAAAATAAAGTAGGTATGGTGCTTGCATGTCATGATACAGCTTTTGACCAAAAATAAAGTAGGTAGTAGAAGGAAGTGTTTATAAGAATGATGATTCCGGTTATAAATTTACAGAAGAAAAAGAAGAAAATATTTGTGAGAGTTTCTCCAGGAAGAGAGTTCAATAGGAGAAGCCGAAGGCTGCAAGAGATTGAAAAGAGTTCAAGAGGAAGAAGATACAAAAGGAAAAACAGGTAAAAGAGTTCAAGAGTTTGAAAAGAGTTCAATAGCAATTTAATTACGTATTTTTCATGTAATATCCTAATCATAAATACAGATGACTTTTCAAAATGACGGGCGCATACCCGGTGGACCTACAACTCCGGCCATTGAACGTGAGCGAGAGTCTCACATTTCTAGTCTGATTTTCGCAGGACCGGTAATATAATTTTTAGATAATTGATATTATTATTGTTAAGCGTATTATAATATACTACCGATATCTATACATATATTATATAGTGCTATGATTATCCAGATGTAAAATTACGAGAGCTTGATGAGTGGCAGTCATCATAGGAGTTGACTAAAGGCCAAAAGGTCTTGGTGGAGGCTTTTGGTTTTCACTTTGTTGACGCTATACAAATTAAGCATCACGATAGAGACCTGATATTAAGTATCGTTGAGCGATGGTGCCCAACACGCAACACATTTCAGCTACCCTTCGTAGAGATGACGATCACATTAGCGGATGTGGCACAAATTCTGGGATTACCTATCGAGGGTAATTCTATATATTTCGACGAAAAGTTGGAAGCAAAATATCTCGTTAGAGAATACCTCGGTGTGGAGTCCCCCTCTAACATGGGAGAAACCAGCACTGTCAAACTCACTTGGCTCCGATCTACTTTCATACATGTTGATCATATCGCTAGTCTTGATCCAGACTTCCATTTATATTTGCCACCATCGGAGGGTACAGAGAAAATGAGAGATAAGGTAGGTCTTAGGCGAGTTGATCGTAGAGATTATAGAAGAGATGACAGAGGGGGCTAGTAATTTTCTTGGTCTCCATAAATAAATGTATGACAATATTTTGATGGTCTTTAAATTTCAGTAATATGATGTTTATTTTATTCGAAAGTTCAGCAACTTCAATTACAACATTATAACAACGTAAAATCAGAATCATAATTACTCTAAAAAGATACAATCATAATATTGACTGCCTCGGTTGGTTTCTACAATTCCTTTTGTTGTGTCCCAACCCGTCATAATTACTGCAACGAAGATCACTTGTCGACAGTTATCTTGTCATTATACGATTCTTCTTCGGTCTGACAGCTCTACGTCCAAGAAGTTGTACTCCAATTTGACCTCTTACCGGTTCTGAGGAGTATAGGGGACTGGAATCGGTTTCATACATGGCACATATACAGCTCTAAGTGTTGCAACAGAAAATTCAACAGGATAATAACTTTCAACTAGTACGTTAGAAGAATGACATGTAAAGCAAACATGTTCACATAGTAGTTGAGTATGTTGCCACCGACCACATGTACAACATTTACGGTCTAGTTCAACCACATAACATCTACTTGTTTCATGATCCAATATTTCAAATTTATTGTTATTAAAACGCAATAAATAAAAATGGTGTGACTGTCGCCTAATATGTGCCATAGTGTTCATCATCCTTGGACAAAACTATGTTTCCATCTTTTCAACATTTGTTCGATGCTTGTCGTAAAGTATTATTATTTTTGCTTTAATACCATCAAGCAATGTTGATATTGGTTTGCATGCAAACTTTTAATCCAATTTTTAAAACATTCAGCAATGTTCGAAGTATTAATATCTAATCGTGGGCACGGTGCATAAGCTGTTATCCAGTGAGAAAAATCACGATTTTCATCGTTTGATCCTACAATCCAATTGAAAACATTTACATCAGCAAAATTTTATTGTTTCCAACCAACCATTCGCATCAACCTCATTATAAGACCAAGCAAGTTTGTCTAACCATTGTAGATATGTCGGTGTACGAGGACACTGATTTTTCAAATTTTGTTTAAAATGTTGAATACAAAAAAAGTGAAAAGAGTTTGAAAAAATTGTTCGCATTCCACGAATTAATCCTTCCTGTTTATCAGATATAAATAAAATAATATCCCACCGTTCAAAATAAGTTTCGAAAGATATTTTCAAACAGTTTAAAAACCATGTCCACGACTCAGTTTTTTCATTCTCAGCAACATAATAAGCAATAGGATATAGTTGATAGTTTGGATCGTGAGCACAAGCAACAAATAAATTGCCTTAGAATCTAAATGTATAGCATCAATACTAATAACAGGTAAATGACCACTTAAGAAACCATCCATATAAGCCTTGAAACAAATAAATATTTTTTGAAAGACATTATTTTCTACTGTTTTTAAAAAATATTTGCTACCGAAATTTGTTTCTATAATTGTAAAACAATATTTCTCAAGACTACCATATGCGTCAACGTAACTGTCGTTAATATCAGATAATACAAGTTCCCTAGCTCTCCAAGCTTTGGAATATATAATATGTATCCAATGTTCTCTAAGTATATCGTGTGCAATGTGTGCCAGACTATATGAGTTCTCTCTAATTTTACCAATTATTTTATTTCTTTCCCATGCAGTAGGGACTAGTGGATGATGCCCTCCTGTAAATCCACCTAAACATGAATGTCTACCTTCAAATGTACGAATTTCAAATATACTACCATCACCATTAGCTTTAGCGTATACTCTCCAACAACAGTTTGGAGAATCACAAGTATATACTATTCTTTGATGATTGTTATGTTTAGATGAACAACTAAATTTATATGTAATTGCTAGGTAGCTAATAAAATTTCGAAAATCCTGAAGAGAATCAAATTGTCAATAACCCGGGAATGCAACCAGCTACATTAGCATCATTATCATCTAAATAGTAATCTAAATTTTCAACCAAATCATCACTGTTTTCATCGTCAACATCATTGTTTTCAGTATCTGAGTTAATTTCAGTGTGATTTATACAATTAGGACCAACATTGAAATCTTGGTTATCATAAAAAATGTTCACTACTTGAAATGATAGTTGTGTCGATATTTGCTAGTGATAGAATAATGTAAATTTTAATACAAGATAAAATTAAATTACTTTGAACAATAAAATTCTATGTTTCTTCACAATCTACTTTATCAACGCATCTTCATAAAACCACCTTATTGTAAATTCATAACTTATGGAAAAACGATCAGAAATAATACTACGCAAACTAGCTAAAGTGATATTTTGATACGTGGTTATAAGATGAGTATTACCCCCATGGTAAGATAATTCATCTAGTATACCTCCATGGTAGCAAATTTGTAATCACCCTCAAAATTTTCAAATTTTTTTAAAATCAATTTTGGGAATTTTCTGCAATTTTCTGAAATTTACATAGGGTTCTGTGCTGATTGTATGATTTTTAACTGCTAATAACTAATATTAAAATGTAATAAAAATATAATTTTATGGTGTAAAATAGAAAACCGGACTTAGGATAATTTTCTGGGATTTTATTGGACATCGGACCTATTTTTAAGAGCCTAAAAACTATTTTTCTAATTAAATTATTAATTAATTATTATTATTAATATTATTATTATACTGTTATTATAATTATTTTTTTTATTTTATTAGGGGCCCGGCCCAGCCCAGTGGGCCGAGCCCATTAGCAGTCAGCCCAGCCCCTGTGCCTTAGCGGGTCGGGCGGGTCGGTCAGACCCGAACCAGCGCCCGACCCGACCCGCATCCCTATCTCCCCTGTCCCCCCACGCCGCCCGAAATTCCCGCCGCCCGCAGCGCGCCCGTCGGCCACGACCCCCGCCCCACGCTCCCCTCGGCCGACTCCCTCGGCCCACGTCGCCCCGACCTCGGCCTCACCCCCGCCCAGCCCCAGCCTATAAAACCCCTCTCCCCCCGATCTCCTCCTCCCTCAACTCCCTAACCCTCCGGTGACCTCCGCCGGAACCCTAACGGCCAGAGCCTCCCCCGCCGACGCCTCGACCCCCCCTAGCTCCACCGAGAGCCGCCCCAGCCAGCACCCTCGCCGGCGAGCCCCACAGAACCGCCACCTCCGCCTCCTCCCTCTTCCTTCCCCTCTCCTCCCAGCGCCGGCCGCCGGCCTCCCCTGGCCCATCTCCGCCTCCCCGAGAGCCGCCCAGCCCCTCGTCGAGCCTCCGCCGCCCTGAGCCGCCCTTCCCCGGCGAGTCTCGGCCGAACCCGACCGCGGACACAGACCCGAACACAGTGAACCCTAGCCCTAGCAGTGGACACGTGTCAAGGACACGAGTCGGACACGGCAAACCCCGTTTCGAGGAGCCTCGTTCAGGTACCCGTAACTTTTTGCTCGTAGCTCCGTTTTCAATTCTGTAAATTGTATTGCGAAGCCTGTATGACCCTCTCGGTGTCCGGACAAACCGCTCGGGGCATCGCGTCCTGTGGTGATCGCACACCGCGATCCAAAAACAGGAAAAACCAGACCCTGTTTCACCCCGGAACTGAGTACACCCCGCCAAACAGGACGACTTGGTCGCGTGCTGTCTTCACAGATACGTGCGCCTCGTCGATACGGACGTGTGGAATTTCGCGGAAGCTGATTCGGGTGTGCGTGCACACCGGAATCAACGCGTATCCGCGGACCGCCCCATATCCGCCTTTTCTGCAATTTACCCTAACTTCGTGCACACACGTCAGATCGAGATGAAACTTGGGCCATCGAACTCGTAGCGATACGCTGGTCCTGTGGGTCAAGTCTGGTTCGATTCTGAGAACGTTGACGAAATTGCGTGTCGTGGGCCCCACAGGCCCCACTCGACGGGCGATTTCGTGATCGGCTCATCGGAATTCAAATCTGAAACTTCCGTTGGGTTCGTATCAGCATTCCTGACCTGTTGACACTAAGTTTGGTGAATTTAGAGACCGTTGACCCTGACACGTTTTTCGGTGCAAAGCGGGCCCACCGGTGGACCCCGTTTTGGCCGAAATTACCGTTTTTGCCCTTGTCTCCAAATTGGACCCAAGGACAGGCGTTCCTAGCTATTTGACACCTTCTGAGCGTGATGGTACTGTTTATTTCAGCTTTCGGAGACATCTCTGGAAATTTCTGAAACCAGGACCTTAGTGGAATCCAAACATCAGGCAAGTGCACCTTGCCAACTTGCAGTCTTTATCTTCATATTTCCTGTAATAATACTTTGCTGGATGTCTTGTGTAAATTCATATAAACTTGTTTAAACTGCTTAACCTAGGAAACGTATGACGTACCTAGTGTCCGATCCTAGTCGGGTGCCAACACCGTACGCGGTGTTGGGTTCGTAATTTAGAGATGGATTTACGATTCCCTTACTCTTGTACTTGACCTATCAAGTACTCTACAACCCAGGACACTTGACACTATCATGGACAGAATCTTCTTGATATATTCGTGGTAATTCTGTATAGGATACAGGACTTGACAGAGACATTTATTTATAGACAGTATGACTTGTTGCATTAGATATAATCCCGCTGACATGGACATGAGACGTTATGGTCATGGTTTGCGTGATTACATTGGGTGGGGAGAGACACACAGGCTACAGGCTGTTCTATATATATATCTACTATTATTGTGAGGTTGTAGACTCTCCAGCAGAGCTAGACCCTTTACGTGTTATTGCTGCTACCGGCTCCCCGACACAGAGCTTGTAGCGGTCTCAGCCTGAGTACTAGTGTTGCTCTCATTTGCATATCACATAGATGGTTACATAGTTTACCCTGCTGATTTAATCAATTTAATTGCACTGCTTATTATTTGGCTTGTTTTATTTTGTGCCTTGCTATGTCCACTGAGGACCTGGAATGGATTATGTCCCCAGGTTTAGCTGAGGAGCAGTATCCCGAGGTATACGGGACAGGAGCTGAAGCTATAGCTGGAGCAGAACCGAACCCTGAAGACGAGGTGACTGCCGAAGACTTCTCCTGAGTGCCTGTTCCAGTACTCAGTATTTATTTCATGTTTATTTCTTTTGTTCCTGGCCTATTGAGCCAGTGTATTCAGACATAAGTCGGATTGTTTCTTCGACTGACCTGTTGTTGCTACTTATTTCCATTTCATTATGCAGTTTATTTCTTTATCTTTATGGATGAGATTAGTATAATTTGTTATAGTAGACCTTCTGTACAGCTTAAGTACGCCCTGATGGTTCCATTAAATTGGGTTATCCATCGGTGCGTGCTGCTGGCCATTGCCACGCATCTCCAATCCCTCGGCATTTTGGGACTGGGGCGTGACATGATTTTTGTGGTGGCCCGTGCAGGTCAAAACTAAATTGTTCGGTTTCAACTTAGGGACCGGATAGGCCTGCAATAAGATAGGATAAGTTATAGGATCTCATCCATTGATTGAATCATTTTTGAACTCTATGTCGAATTCAATTAAATTGCTTGAATTGCATCCTGTTTTGATTCCTCTGTGCGTTCTTATTGTTTTCTTTTGATGCAGAGTTATGGATCCCAGAAGTGGTGACGAGACCCCCTTGGGTACACCGCCTGAAGCGGGGGTTACCTGCGAAGCTGGAACGACGCCAGATACCAGAGGATAATCCTCTCAGAGCAATCAAACTGGCCAGCCAAGTTCCAGGTTCAGGCGTGATGACATCCCGCCTCCTCCCCAGTTCCCTCCTACGATGCCTGTCTTTCCCCCAGGACAGGCAATGGACGGACAGCAAATGTTCCAGATATTCTACGCCATGATGCAGGCACAACAACAGATCCAACAGGAGGCCCAATGTCAGGAGGCCGAGAACCTAAGGAACAGCCTAGTCGCAGCATTGGAACATGCAAATCCACCAAATAGGCGGCCAGCGACGGGATCTATCACAGATTTCCGTCAACTCAAGTCCCGTACCTTCTCGGGCAAGGAAGGACCAACTGAAGTGCATGAATGGCTTACAAACACGCAACATCAGTTGGAGGCCGCTGAACTACCAAAGGACAAATGGATGACTGCCGTCAGGATGCAACTGACGGACAACGCGCATCATTGGTGGCTGTCCGAAGAAAGAAGGCTCGGACATGATCAGGTTACCTGGGAGGAGTTCTCCAGACTCTTCCAGAAATGTACATCCCTGCTGTGGTTCGGTCAGAACTCCGAGACAGATTCAACCGCCTGATCCAGGGCAACATGACGGTGGAGGAATATAACGCCGAATTCATTCGCCTGAGCCGCTTCGCCCCTTCCCTAATTCCTACCGAAGAGGAGAAGGCGGAGAAGTTCTTTGATGGGCTCAGGTTCGAGCTTCAAAAGTTAATCGGATCGGTCGCGCCCACATCTTACTCCGACGTCCTAGCTACAGCACGTCGGCTGGAGCGCGTTACTCGGAGGGAATCAAGCCTGAAACGTCCCTTCTCCTCAGCACCGTCCAAGTCATCACCAGGGGAATCTGCTAAACGACCCCAGAAGAGTCCGCCTCCAAGAGCAGCAACTAAGAACCTGCCTACTTGCCATTACTGCGGCAAGGTAGGACATATTGAAAAAGAATGTAGACGCAAGCTGGGGCTCTGCCTGGTTTGCGGATCTGGACAACACTTCTCAAAGGACTGCTCGGAAAGTCGGGAGGGAGTTCCGAATCGGCCAGCTCCACCTGCAGCTCTTCCAGCTGGGGGAGCAACACAGACAGGGCCTGGAGGAGCCAGGCCACCTCTACCACCTCAGGCAGCAATGTTCCAGCAAGCTCGTCAGCAAAGGGGTCCCGCTCAGGGACGAGGTCAGGCTTATGCACTAGCAGTCACTGAGGAAGCTACTGCAGGCGAAGTGATAGCAGGTACCATATTAGTAGCTTCAATTCCTGCTGTAGCATTATTTGATTCTGGAGCCTCGCATTCATTTATTGCTGCTAGCTTCGTAGCTACACATAGAATAGCTACCGCACCTCTGTCGAAGATGAAGAGAATTCTAACGGGAGGTGGAATTATCCCGGTTAGTGATACTTGTAGATCATGTTCAGTGGTAGTATGTGGCCGAGAGATGCGAGCCCAATTCTTGATCTTTTCTATGCCTGATTACGATGTTGTACTTGGTATGGACTGGTTAAGTCAGTACCATGCGACACTGGATTGCCGGCTTAAAAAAGTGATATTTAGACCCCCTAGCCTTCCTGAGTTTGAATTTCTTAGAGGAGCTGTAGAACAAGGGGTCCAGCCAACTCTTAGGGTATTGACTGTAGAAGAAGATTCAAGTTACCCAAGAGTCATAACGGAATTTGTGGACATATTTCCCGACGATCTTCCAGGTTTACCACCTGATCGGGAGATAGAATTCACAATAGACCTAACTCCAGGAGCCGAACCTATCACTTCATCGGTATATCGGCTAGCACCTAAGGAGTTAGTGGAGTTGAAAGCACAAGTTGACGACCTTCTGGAGAAAGAATTTATCCGGCCCAGTGTTTCACCTTGGGGAGCACCTATACTTTTTGTACCCAAGAAGGACGGAACTGTACGGTTGTGCATTGATTACAGAGCCCTTAATGCTGTAACTATTAAGAACCGGTACCCATTACCACGCATTGATGATTTGTTTGACCAATTGAGTGGTGCTAAGGTATTCTCAAAGATTGACCTTAGATCCGGTTATCACCAGATTAGGGTGAAGAAGGAAGATATCCCAAAGACGGCCTTCAGAACTAAGTATGGATATTATGAGTTCCTAGTAATGCCGTTTGGTTTAACCAACGCACCCGCCGTATTTATGAGTTTGATGAATGGAGTCTTCCATCAGTACTTGGATAAGTTCGTGGTGGTATTCATTGATGATATCCTAGTCTACTCTAAGAACCACGAAGAGCACGAGGAACACCTCAGAGTTGTGCTAGAGACTTTGAGAAGGGAGAAGCTGTATGCCAAACTCAGCAAATGTGAGTTCTGTATGGACAAGGTGCCATTCTTAGGGCATATTATCTCAGGTGAAGGACTGTCTGTGGACCCAGAGAAGGTCACTGCTATTGAAACCTGGCCTACCCCTACCTCGGTTGCGGAAGTGAGAAGTTTTCTTGGACTTGCTGGGTATTACCGACGGTTCGTAGAAAAATTTTCAAGGATCGCAGAACCTATGACTAAGCTGACACGGAAAGATTAGGAGTTCATATGGACGGAAGAATGCCAAAATGCCTTTGAAGAATTGAAGAGGCGTCTAACAACAGCACCAGTCTTGACTCTTCCCTCAGGTTCAGGAGGTTTTGTTGTTTATAGTGATGCGTCTGGTAGTGGACTAGGTTGTGTCTTGATGCAACATGGCAAGGTTATCGCTTATGCATCGAGGCAGCTGAAGGTCCACGAGAAGAATTACCCAACGCACGACCTGGAGCTAGCTGCAGTGATTTTTGCATTGAAGATCTGGAGACATTATCTGTATGGAGAGAAGGTCGAAATATTCACTGATCATAAGAGCTTGAAGTATGTTTATACACAGAAAGAGCTCAACATGAGGCAAAGGCGTTGGCTTGAGTTGATGGTGGACTTTGACATTGATCTGCAGTACCACCCGGGAAAAGCAAATGTTGTAGCCGACGCCCTCAGCAGAAAACCCTCGGCTTATTTCTTAACAGAGCAGCCTCAGCTATTACAAGACTTGCAAGATCTTCAGATAGAGGTTGTTCTACCTGGACAAAATGGTTTGCTGGCTAACCTCGAAGTTAAGTCATCGCTGGTGGAGAGAATCAAAGAAGCTGTGCCTAATGATGCCAGATTCTGAAGGCTGAAGGAGAGAACCGAAGCAGGCATGCAAACGGGACTTCGCATCCACGAGGACGGGACATTAAGGTGCGAAAATCGCCTATATGTTTCGAATGGAGAATTAAGGCAGGAGTTGATGACAGAAGCACATAGCTCCATATACTCGATTCATCCAGGAGGGACCAAGATGTACCGGGACTTAAGACAATATTACTGGTGGCATGGAATGAAAAGGGAGATTGCCCGATTTGTGGCAAAATGCTTAGTCTGCCAGCAGGTGAAGGCCGAGCACCAAAGGACTGCAGGTATGTTGCAGCCACTTCCCATCCCTGAATGGAAGTAGGAGCATATTACCATGGACTTCGTCACTGGATTTCCAAGAAGCCCTAGTGGAAAGGATGCAGTATGGGTCATCGTGGATCGGCTCACTAAGTCGGCTCACTTCTTGCCGTTCAGAGTCGGACAATCCACGGAAGTACTAACCGACATGTATATGCGACAGATCGTAAAATTACATGGAGTGCCGGTTAGTATTGTATCAGATCGAGACTCAAAATTTACATCTCACTTCTGGCGAAGCATGCAAGAGAGTCTCGGTACCAGGCTCAAGTTCAGTACTGCCTATCATCCCCAGACAGATGGCCAATCAGAGCGCACAATTCAGATCTTGGAAGATATGCTGCGATCATGTATACTGGACTTCGGAGGATCTTGGGAAGATCATCTGCACTTAGTGGAGTTCTCCTACAACAACAGCTATCAGGCAAGCATTCAGATGGCACCTTTCGAGGCGTTGTACGGAAGGAAGTGCAGATCGCCGATATGCTGGAGTGACGTTGGCGAACGTCAAATACTGGGTCCAGAGTTGGTAACGGAGACAGTGGAGAAAGTAAGACAGATTCAGAACCATCTCCGTGCAGCCCAGGATAGACAGAAGCATTGGACAGATGCACACAGACGACCCCTGGAGTTCAAGGAAGGAGAGCATGTATTTTTGAGGATCTCGCCCACTAGAGGTACTATCAGATTTGGCAGCAGAGGCAAGTTAAGCCCAAGGTACATTGGGCCATTTGATATCTTGGAGCGCATTGGTGAGGTGGCTTACCGTCTTGCATTACCTCCATCCTTAGAGGGAGTGCATGATGTATTCCACGTCTCACAACTGAGGAGATACGTGACGGACCCAAGTCATATAGTGGATCATTCTGAGATTTCGGTGGGACCTAGCCTGAGATACGAAGAGCAGCCAGTGGGTATACTCGACACCAGTGAGAAGACACTGCGAGGGCAGACAATCAGGCTGGTTCGGGTAGCTTGGAAACAGCACTCTCCTGGCGAATCGACCTGGGAGCGAGAAGATGTTATGCGCCAGCATTATCCACACTTATTTGCTGATGTAGGTAAAACCTGAGCATTCTTTAATTCTGTAAAATCTTGCCTTTATAGTTTACCCTTCGATTGCGAGGACGCAATCCTCTTAAGGGGGGTAGATTGTAATCACCCTCAAAATTTTCAGATTTTTTATTAATCAATTTTGGGAATTTTCTGCAATTTTTTGAAATTTACATAGGGTTCTGTGCTGATTGTATAATTTTTAACTGCTAATAACTAATATTAAAATGTAATAAAAATATGATTTTATGGTGTAAAATAGAAAACCGGACTTAGGGTAATTTTCTGAAATTTTATTGGACATCAGACCTATTTTTAAGAGCCTAAAAACTATTTTTCTAATTAAATTATTAATTAATTATTATTATTAATATTATTATTATAATTATTTTTTTTATTTTATTAGGGGCCCGGCCCGGCCCAGTGGGCCGAGCCCATTAGCAGTCAGCCCAGCCCCTGTGCCTTAGCGGGTCGGGCGGGTCGGTCAGACCCAAACTAGCGCCCGACCCGACCCGCATCCCCATCTCCCCTGTCCCCCCACGCCGCCAGAAATTCCCGCCGCCCGCCGCGCGCCCGTCGGCCACGACCCCCGCCCCACGCTCCCCTCGGCCGACTCCCTCGGCCCACGTCGCCCCGACCTCGGCCTCACCCCCGCCCAGCCCCAGCCTATAAAACCCCTCTCCCCCCGATCTACTCCTCCCTCAACTCCCTAACCCTCCGGTGACCTCCGCCGGAACCCTAACGGCCAGAGCCTCCCCCGCCGACGCCTCGACCCCCCCCCCTAGCTCCACAGAGAGCCGCCCCAGCCAGCACGCTCGCCAGCGAGCTCCACAGAACCGCCACCTCCGCCTCCTCCCTCTTCCTTCCCCTCTCCTCCCAGCGCCGGCCGCCGGCCTCCCCTGGCCCATCTCCGCCTCCCCGAGAGCCGCCCAGCCCCTCGTCGAGCCTCCGCCGCCCTGAGCCGCCCTTCCCCGGCGAGTCTCGGCCGAACCCGACCGCGGACACAGACCCGGACACAGTGAACCCTAGCCCTAGCAGTGGACACGTGTCCAGGACACGAGTCGGACACGGCAAACCCCGTTTCGAGGAGCCTCGTTCAGGTACCCATAACTTTTTGCTCGTAGCTCTGTTTTCAATTCTGTAAATTGTATTGCGAAGCCTGTATGACCCTCTCGGTGCCCGGACAAACCGCTCGGGGCATCGCGTCCTGTGGTGATCGCACACCGCGATCCAAAAACAGGAAAAACCAGACCCTGTTTCACCCCTGAACTGAGTACGCCCCGCCAAACGGGATGACTTGGTCGCGTGCGGTCTTCACAGATACGTGCGCCTCGTCGATACGGACGTGTGGAATTTCGCGGAAGCTGATTCGGATGTGCGTGCACACCGGAATCAACGCGTATCCGCGGACATCGCCCCGTATCCGCCTTTTCTGCAATTCACCCTAACTTCGTGCACACACGTCAGATCGAGACGAAACTTGCGCCATCGGACTCGTAGCGATACGCTGGTCCTGTGGGTCAAGTCTGGTTCGATTCTGAGAACGTTGACGAAATCGCGTGTCGTGGGCCCCACAAGCCCCACTCGACGGGCGATTTCGTGATCGGCTCATCGGAATTCAAATCTGAAAGTTCCGTTGGGTTCGTATCAGCGTTCCTGACCTGTTGACACTAAGTTTGGTAAATTTAGAGACCGTTGACCCTGACACATTTTTCGGTGCAAAGCGGGACCACCGGTGGACCCCGTTTTGGCCGAAATTGCCGTTTTTGTCCTTGTCTCCAAATTGGACCCAAGGACAGGCGTTCCTAGCTATTTGACACCTTCTGAGCGTGATGGTACTATTTATTTCAGCTTTCGGAGACATCTCTGGAAATTTCCGAAACCAGGATCTTAGTGGAATACAAACATCAGGCAAGTGCACATTGCCAACTTGCAGTCTTTATCTTCATATTTCTTGTAATAATACTTTGCTGGATGTCTTGTGTAAATTCATATAAACTTGTTTAAACTGCTTAACCTAGGAAACGTATGACGTACCTAGTGTCCGATCCTAGTCGGGTGCCAACACCGTACGCGGTGTTAGGTTCGTCATTTAGAGATGGATTTACGATTCCCTTACTCTTGTACTTGACCTATCAAGTACTCTACAACCCAAGACACTTGACACTATCATGGACAGAATCTTCCTGAGATATTCGTGGTGATTCTGTATAGGATACAGGACTTGACAGAGACATTTATTTATAGACAGTATGACTTGTTGCATTAGATATAATCCCGCTGACATGGACATGAGACGTTATGGTCATGGTTTGCGTGATTACATTGGGTGGAGAGAGACACACAGGCTACAGGCTGTTCTATATATATATATCTACTATTATTGTGAGGTTGTAGACTCTCCAGCAGAGCTAGACCCTTTACGTGTTATTGCTGCTACCGGCTCCCCGACACAGAGCTTGTAGCGGTCTCAGCCTGAGTACTAGTGTTGCTCTCATTTGCATATCACATAGATGGTTACATAGTTTACCCTGCTGATTTAATCAATTTAATTGCACTGCTTATTATTTGGCTTGTTTTATTTTGTGCCTTGCTATGTCCACTGAGGACCTGGAATGGATTATGTCCCCAGGTTTAGCTGAGGAGCAGTATCCCGAGGTATACGGGACAGGAGCTGAAGCTATAGCTGGAGCAGAACCGAACCCTGAAGACGAGGTGACTGCCGAAGACTTCTCCTGAGTGCCTGTTCCAGTACTCAGTATTTATTTCATGTTTATTTCTTTTGTTCCTGGCCTATTGAGCCAGTGTATTCAGACATAAGTCGGATTGTTTCTCCGACTGACCTGTTGTTGCTACTTATTTCCATTTCATTATACAGTTTATTTCTTTATCTTTATGGATGAGATTAGTATGATTTGTTATAGTAGACCTTCTGTACAGCTTAAGTACGCCCTGATGGTTCCATTAAATTGGGTTATCCATCGGTGCGTACTGCTGGCCATTGCCACGCATCTCCAGTCCCTCGGCAATTTGGGACTGGGACGTGACAAAATTATTACTAAATTTTGATCCATAGTAACAAACTTTCGTCTGAATTGAGACTTATGAATTGAGACTTACAGATGTACGTCAAGAAATAGCTTAGGCAAAAATGGTAGGAGATAATGGATGAAAGTTTCTTCTGACTTGAATTTGCCTTCTGAATTCACTGATTGTAAGCTATTTCCTGTATGAGAAAAATATGGTAAAGAGAGTAAGAGTGAATGAGATGTACAAAACACGCATGAGTCATACATATAAGCTAAATTTAACCGTTAAAATATAAACGTTACAAATTTAACGTTACCTATTGTACATATACTAGTATTACCTAGTATACTAGCATAAAGAAAAAATGGATAATAGAAGAAAGAGTGACAGGGAGAGAGAAAAAAGAGGGATGAGAGTGACACAGAGAGTAAAGAGAGAGAGTAAAGAGATGGAGAGAGGGTGAGAGTGACAGGTTGAGAGAGAGGGGGGAGAGAGAGAGGGACAGAGAGAGAGAGAGAGAGAGAGAGGAAAGAGAATGAGAGTAAAAGAGAGAGAGGATATTAGATAAATTTAACCGATTAAATTTAAATATTACAAAATTGAACATTATCTAACGTACAGATAAACGTTACCTAGTGTACAGATAAACGTTACCTAACGTGCGTGTACATGTATTAGCTTTTGTGTAGATAGGGTACATAAAAGAGAAAAAAAGTGACAAAGGAGAGAGAGAGAGAGAGAGAGAGAGTGTGAGTTAAGAGAGGGAGAGAAGGAGAGAGGGATGAGAGTGACAGAGGGAGAGAGGGAGGAGAGGGAGAGAGAGGGAGAGAGAGAGGGTTGAGAGTGACAGAGAGGGTTGTGAGAGAGAGAGTGTGTGTTAGGGAGTGAGAGAGCAAGAGTGTTAGGGAGTGAGAGAGGGAACGTGAGAGAGAGAGAGAGAGAGTGAATATATATATATATAAATATATATATCAGAAAACATCCTTTGGGATGACGATTTTTCTAAGAAAAACGTCCTTCCAAAGGCCGTTTTCTGATTAAAAAAAAATTCTTCGCGCAGTAACCGCAGCAGACAGCACAGACGGAAAAAAAAAATTGGAAAGTTGTTAAACGCCCTTCAGATAGGCGTTATGATGCTTTATTTGTAAATTTTTAAACTTTTATACTTTGAGTAAAATTTGTTATAATTTCGTTGCTCTGTATGAAATTTTTCGTAAAAAAATTAGAGTCGTCGTCAATTCAGTTCATTAGGTAGATGTTGTTATTATTTTATTTTATTTTATTTTATTTTATTTTATTGTGTTATTCAATGTAATATATAAGATTTTGTACATGTTGCGTTGCATATTTTTTGGATTCATTGTCCTCAGTTTTCACACATATACATTCATATTTCTCTTGCGGGTCGATTCCGAGACCGAGTGTCTAGTCAGAAAAATTATACATCTCCAACCTGACCACAAGAGCCAACCTTAGTTAGGTATACTAATTTAATCTTTTGTACTATGGTCATGATCGTTTGGCATATTTTATATCATGGCGACGATGATTTGGCCACCTAAATGAGATCTAGATCTGAGTGAGTGGTTTGCTACCATGTTGTTCACATATGTCCACCATTTATAAATTGGATTATCCAAACTTATCTAAAAGCACGATAAATTTCAACCCTCATCATGGGTATGGTTCCATTGACTGGGTCATATTGGCCAACCAAGTTTATAGAGAGATAATTTAAACAATGGATTGATTGTGAGTTGTAAGCATTAAAATGGGTTAGCATCATTCATTCTCTCTCACCTACCGATTCGTCAGGCTACAAGAGCTCAAGGTCTTGTTTTGACATTGTTAATTTTCATGAACAAAAGTAGCTTTTGAAAACAATATTTTCGTGTTTATAAAAGTTACCCTAAAATGATTGTTGGTGTTTTTATCTTTGGACTAGTAAAAATAGTCCTACATTGACTCCACCACCAAGCGGGTATCTCAATATAATACTTTGTATGAGTTGAGGTGTGGACATGGGGTGTGGTGGGACACATGGATGCCATGTGAGAGTATTTTCTAGGAGAAAAAATGATTAACTCCTCATAAAAGCATTTATACTTTTTGTCATGCTTTTGGAATTATTTCCATAGGAGGTACGCTCCAACTCGGACGCAAAGTGGCATTTTATTGGCGCACTTGGCACATCAGCATCATCGCAAGACGCTCGTGCGCTCGTTTTATGCACGTATTGCATGAGTGGGAGTTGAGCGGGTGCTGAACGGACGCTTAGCGGACTATGCATTGGGCTACGATTGTGGTATATCAATTTTGTATATTGGCTTTTTAGTCCCACATCGGAAAGAAGAGGATGATGGACTTCCATCGTTCCCTATATAAAGAGCCCTCTAGACTCATTTTGAGACAGACCAAAAGGTTGAGAAAGAGGAGTCCAAATGAGTCCATTCGATTCACACAAAGAGATGACTACGAGCGTTCCAGAAGTTCTCTTGTGAACTTGATGGATCTTGGGAGCAGATCGTCGATAGAGGACGAATCTTTCTTTGAGCAACGGTGGTCTTCACCGCGCAGCAAGAATTATTTTTTATTCTGTCTTCTTCTCATTTTTCTTCTTGGTTCGTTCTGTCTCATTACAACTGCGTTTTGCAAGGAAGAACGAAGGTAATTTTTATTTTATTGTAACTATGTTTTGTCCGTCTGCAACTGTAATTGCAAGGAAGAACGAAAAGTTTGGTTAATTCTGATTCTTTTGTAATCTTGAGAGCAAGTTGTAATCAGAATCCTTATATAGTTCTTCGTGGAAATCAAGAATAGTCAGAGTGAAAACTTTTGTGTGAACAACTGATCTCGACCACGCATTCTTCCATCTTTGGTTAAGCCTCGGGACTAACAATCTCAAAGCAAGATCAGAGAAAGATGGAAAACAACCGTGCGAAACTTCTCGATACTAGTTTTAACAAACTTGAGAAGTTTGACGGAAATCATTACAACGCTTGGAAGAAGAAGGTATGCCTTAATCTTCAACTCGCAGAGGTGGACTACGTTCTGACAGAATCGGAGCCGGTTGTTCCAGACGGTGATGATGCTACTGTTCGGACAGTTGCTACTGCAACTGCTAAGCAGAACAAGTGGAGAAGAGACAACAACCTTTGCAAGCTGCTGATTCTGAACTCCATGGAGGATACTCTGGCGGAGTCATACAACAAGACAGACCATGCTAAGGTCGTCTGGGAGTCTCTAGACAAGCATTACAAGGCGAATGAGAACCGCAACAAGATTCATGTGACTGAAAGGTCTGGAACAAGCGATTTGAGGACGACAAGAATATGTTGCCTCAAGTCAAGGAGTTTCTCAAGTTACGTCAAAAACTTAAGGATGATGGCATGCCCTTAATCGATGCCTTTGTCGTGGGGGGTATTGTGGCCAAGCTTCCGCCATGATGGAGCAATTTTATCTTGGACATGCACCGAAAGAAGATGCAAGTTAGCCTTGATCAACTACTGCACAACATCCATGTTGAAGATGAGTTGAGGGCTCAAAACAAAGTGGACACGTTGTCCAAGCAGTTGGCAAAAGCCCACTTGGTGCATGCGGACGACTCCACGGGAAAGCAGAAGGCTTCTCACTACAAGAAGAAGGACTTCAACCATCTCAAGGTGAAGTCGGCTACATTCAAGTCGAAGCCAAAGCCCAAGTCAGACGTGACTTGCTTTAACTGTGGCAAGAAGGGCCATTATCGGAGAGACTGAAGATCGAAGCCCAAACAGACAGAGCAATGTGAGTCTAACAAGGTTGCTATGATTGCACAGGTTGTGACGACTGGTGTTGACACTGACTGGTGGATGGACACTGGCGTGCCATGTTTGCTCGAAGGAGTTGTTTACCATCTACAAGCCTACATCTGAGAAGGTTATGGTGGCAAACCAGGCACAAGTTGAAGTACTTGGGACCGGAATGGTGGTACAAAATCTGACTTCGGGGAAGTCACTGACGCTTCAGGATGTGAAGTACGTACCGGTAATAGCCAAAAATCTGGTCTCGAGAAGTCTGTTCTGCAACGCAAGCTTGAGGATGGACATCAATGCTGGACAGATGGTGATGTCGTACAAAGGAACATATTTCGAAAAAATATTTTGTACCGAAGGGATGTTCAAACTTCAGCTTGTAACTCATGCAAACAATATTAATGCAATTTCTTCTTCTGATTACTCTCTTGAGTTATGGCATAATAGACTAGGACATGTTCACTGTAGAAGGATAAACAAGATGTCTAGTTTAGGACTTATCTCCAAATGTGGGGGTAAGGAGGTAGAGAAGTGTGAGGTCTGTGCGCAGATAAAGATCACAAAAAAACCGTTTAAACGGGTTAACCGAAGCACAGATCTTCTGTAGTTGGTGCACTCAGATATCTTTGACTTCAAACAGTTCTCCACAAAGGCCATGATAAAGTATGCGTTCGTCGATGACTACTCGAAGTATGCGTTCGTCTATCTGCTCAAGTCAAAAGACGAAGCGTTCGAGAAGTTCAAGGAGTTCAGGACTGAGGCTGAACGTCAAACAAGACAATAACTCAAGAGACTCAGAAGTGATCGAGAAAGAGAGTATATGTCTATTGAATTCGCATCGTTCTGCAAAGAACATGAAATTGTCAATAAGACAACTGCTCTGTATTCTCCTCAATCAAATGGAGTAGCTGAAAGGAAGAATAGGACGTTGATAGAGATGATGAACTCAATGTCGTTAACTACAGGTCTTCCAAACAGCTTCTGGGGAGAAGTTGCACTTACGGCTACGTTCATTCTGAACAGAGTGTCATACGCAACTTCAGATGTCACTCCTCATGAACTCTGGTTCAAAGTCAGACCCAACTTGAATATCATTCGAGTGTGGGGGGTGCCTGGCGTATGTGAAGCTTCCGGACTTACAGATTCAGAAGCTGGGTACGAGGACTACCAAGACCATCTTCACGGGATATGCTGAAAAGAGTGATGCTCGGAGGTTTCTTGATATTGATTCAAATCATATCATCGAATCTCGCGACGTAGAATTCTTTGAAGATAAGTTTGCAACGCACAAGAATATTGTTATCGCAGACATTCCGGAGAATAGTGTGAGTGCACAGGAGGGCAACACTTCCAATAAAGATGTAGTCCAAGAAGAAGTTATCATTCCAGAAACAACGTTCGAACCAGAACTCGCAGAGCCGTTGTCTAAGCGAGTAAGGAGACAGAAGAACTTCGGAGATGACTTCATCACCTATCATGTGGAAGCAAATTCGCTTACATATGATGAGGCGATGAAGACCAGAGATGCTGTCTTCTAGAATGAGGCTATCAATGATGAGTATGATTCAATAACCTCCAACAACACTTGGGTGTTGGTCGATCTACCTGAAGGAGCAAAACCAATCGGATGCAAGTGGATCTTCAAGAAGAATATGAAGACCGATGGAACTGTTGACAAGTTCAAGGCAAAACTGGTAGCCAAGGAATTTTCTCAGAAGCAAGGGGATCGACTACTTCGACACATGCTCCAGTAGCGCGGATGACGACCATCAGGATGTTGATTACTCTAAGTGCAATTCACAAGCTAGTCATTCATCAGATGGATGTTAAGACAGCTTTCCTGAATGGAAAATTGGCCGAAGAGATTTACATGCAACAGCCAGAAGGATTTGTCATCAAAGGCTTGAAGACAAAGTCTGCAAGTTGGTGAAATCATTATACGATTTGAAGCAAGCTCCCAAGATGTGGCACGAGAAGTTTGATAAAGTCATAAGATCAAACGGCTACAGGGTCAGTAAAACGGATAAGTGCATTTACACTAAGTTCGCTGATAGGAGAGGAGTCATCGTTTGTCTATACGTGGACGACATGCTAATTCTGGGTACGGATCTAGCACATATCACTGAGACAAAGAAGTTCCTCAAATCTAAGTTCAGTATGAAGGACTTAGGGGAAGCTGATGCTATCCTGGGGATAAAGATCATCCGGACAGACACTGGAGTAGCGCTATCACAATATCATTATATTGAGAAGATGCTCACACGATATGGATATCAGGATCTTCCAGGGATCGATACTCCATACAGGTGTGACAAGAAACTGAAGCCAAATCCAAAGGAAAGTGTCAGGCAGCTAGAGTACTCAAGCGTCATCGGGAGTCCGATGTATGCAACAACTGCCACAAGGCCTGACATAGCTTTCGCCATGGGGATGCTGAGTCGGTTCACGAGCAATCCAGGAATGGAGCATTGGAAAGCTGTGAAGAAAGTGATGAGATATCTCAAGAGGACTCAGAAGTATGCACTGCACTACACCGGTTATCCGACAGTGGGGGAAGGGTTCAGTGATGCAAGCTGGTGTTCAGAAGTAGAGAGCGAAAGGTACACAGGAGGATACGTCTTCTCCATGGGTGGAGCAGCTATATCGTGGAAGTCGAAGAAACAGACAATGCTCTCTCATTCCTCGATGGAATTTGAGTTCTATACACTGATGGCTACAGCGGATGAAGCAAAGTGGCTTCGGGAGCTCATGCATGATCTTCCAGTGGTGGGTGCGCAAATTTTGGCGGTACCGATTTACTGCGACAACCAAGTGACTACAGCGGTGGCATTAAATGATCTATTCAATGGTAAGAAGAGGACTGTGCGACTAAGCCACAGGGCAGTGAATGATCTTATCAAGACCGGAGTCATTGCCGTGATTAATGTTCAGAGCCAGGAAAATCTGGCCGATCCGTTCACCATAGGTCTTAAGCGCCAGCTGGTCGAGGATACAGCAATCAAAATGGACTTGAAGATATTCTGATATTGTGTCTTTGTAATCCTACCATTTAGTTTTATGCAATTAGTTCAAAGAAAAATATACTAGGCATCTAGCTATTGGTTCAAGGGAGGTTCATTGATTGGAAGAATATCAAGAACAGTGGGTAGTCCTTTGAGACATTGAGGGGTTACGGACCCAGAACCACTATTGTCTGCTAATTGTTCTTTTGTGTATAACAAGTCATGTGGGAGGATGGCTTAGATGCCTTAATGAGTTCTCAGGCATTTTGAATGTCTGGTGTGCTTAGCAGGAAGCACGGTAGCGCAGCACTACAAAGGAGCGTAAGGTCTCCATGCTACAGTGGGTGACACCACCAAGAGATTCCTCGATAAGGGTAATGCCTAGGCTTCGCGAGCCATGTCACAGCAGCGTAGCACCGCACATAGTTAGGTAGCCTAATGCTGTAGAATGAAGAGTTTAGGCAGCACTACAAAGAGGTCGGTGTCCTCATGTTACAGTGGTGTGATACCACAGAGGTAAAAGATATAAATTCTCGGTTATACGAGCCATGTCACAATGGCGTAACACCGCAAGGAAGCGCAATGCTTCATGCTAGATAGTTTGGCACTACAAAGAGGCTGGGACCTCATGCTACAGTGGTATGACACCACGATGAGGTGTAGCCTTGGCTCTGGGCCATGTCATAGCGGAGTAGCACCGCAAGGAAGCTCAAGGCTTCATGCCAAGGACTCTTTAAAAGAACTCACCTAGAGTGTATGGAAAGAGATATAGGTCGTCTCTTGAGGAAAAATTTGTAGACGTCCAAAATACATACACCGAAATCAGGCGTGCACAGGACCTTTAATGTGCAACCAAAAACACAGCTGATGGCATTGTGTGAGTGAAAAAAATTACAGCTATGGTAAAAAATTCAAGGCTTAGTCCATTCTTGTATCATACTATTGTTCGACCCATGCGGGAAGATTCAAGTCAAAGCGACATCTATCCTAATGCATGATGGACAGTTACTGTGGGGAACGCTCAATCCATATATATTGAGATATGTGAAAAATTATTGGTGTTTTTGCCTTTGGACTAGTAAAGATAGTCCTACATTGGCTACACCATCAAGTGAGTATCTCAATATAATATTTTGTATGAGTTGAGATGTGCACATGAGGTGTGGTGGGGCACATGGGTGCCATGTGGGAATATTTTCTTAGGAGAAAAACGATTAACTCCTTATGAAAGCATTTATGCTTTTTGTCATGCTCTTGGAATTATTTCCATAGGAGCTAAGCCCCAAAGGGGCTTAACGACTCGGACTCGGACTCGGACTCAGACTCGGACTCAATGGCGCAAAGTGACGCTTTATTTGCGCACTTAGCACGTCAGCATCGTCGCAAGGTGCTTGTGCGTTGTTGTTGCGCTCTTGCGCTCGTTTTATGATCGAGTTTTATACTCGGGTTGCATGCGCGTGTTGCATGAGCGGGCGCTGAACGGGTGCTGGATGAACGCTGGACGGATGCTGAACGGACTATGCATTGGGCTGCGATTGTGGGATATCAATTTTGTATATTGGCTTTTTAGTCCCACATCGAAAAGAATAGAAGAATGGGCTTCCATCCTTCCCTATATAAAGAGCACTCTAGCCTCATTTTGAGCTAGACCAAAAAGTTGAGAAAGATGAGTCCAAAGGAGTCCATTCGAGTCACACAAAGAGGTGACTACAAGCGTTCCAGAAGATCTCTTGTGAACTTGCTGGCTCTTGGGAGCAGATCGTCGATAGAGGACGAATCTTGTTTTGAGCAACGGTGATCTTCACCGTCCCAGCGGAATAATTTAGGCAGTGTTTGGATAGTATTTTAAACTTCACATTCTGCTTTTAAATGACATGCCAAGCAGAACTGAGTGTTTGGCTGCAAGTTATTGGGAATGTTACTCTTTTTTTAAAAAAATTCCAGAAGCAACTTTATAACAGAGATTTCAGAAGCAGAAAAATGCTCTTTTCTGAGTGAGCTTTACAAGAGTGGCAACCCCCCCCCCCCCCCCCTCCCATCCTTTATTTCTTTCTCTGACGACGTTGTCTAGGAAACCTTCCTCCACCATCAGTGGTTCTCGACCAACTCAGGCAGAGTGGTGGCGAACGACCGTTGTCGTCGTTGTCAAAGACGGTTTCGAGTCTGAGTCGATGGCGAGTTCCCGACGGAACTCCGGTCTGTGTCATCACACATGCAGATGCCGACGACGATATCTCCTTCGGCTTTGGAATCGTCAACGGCGATGTAGATGAACCAGCCACCATGCTTGCAGATGCCGACGACAAAGTCGAGGACGACGTCGAAAGGCCAAGGGTCGACGACCTCGAGCTCCATCGTCGAGAGCCCCAAGACCGACACAAGCCAACGAGCACCGGTCCTTCGAGCCGCGTGTCTTCTTCATGGACAGTCACCGGCCAAGACCTCTGCTTCTTTCCCTCCGCCCCTTACGTGTCCCCCACCTGCGACAGCAGCTCCGTCGCGAAGCTTAAGATCGTCGGCGATAGGGCCGCCAGACCCTTCGCCTCTGCCTCCTTCGACAGCCGTCAAGTCCACGACCTGAGCCTCTCCGACGAGTTTCAATAAACTCTACTTAAACGCGACTGTGCCGGACTGGCTCGACCGGCTTCCCGATCTCGCGGTCCTGAGCCAGCAAAGGAACATGCTTTCAGGCCCGCTCCCGGAGTTGATCGGCTGATCTGAATCCCTCGTAGGCCTTTTGCTGTCGGGGAATAGGATCTCCGGGAGGATGTCCGGACTCGTCGGCCTGTCTCGACTCGAGGTCCTCGACATGAATCGAAAAATCCAAACATTTTTTAATTTCTTTTGCAAATTTTTCACATAATTACAATTATTTTATAAAATTTTATTACAAAGATAAAAAAATAAGAAACGGGGACATTTAAAAAAGTTAAGGGAGTTGTAAAGAGAGACATTTTGGACCATCTTTTTAGGGTACTAAGTTACACCTATCAAAATTAAGGGAACCAAATTGAACATTTTGGATAGTTGAGGGGGCCAAGTTGTAATTAAGCCTAAATTTCATGTGTATCTTGCCTTTATAGCAATCAGTTCAGATTAAGTACATTTTTTTATACAATTTTAATATATTAAATCATCACTTTCTATACTTCAAGTCACTCTTTACAATTCAAAAAACTAAAAAGAAGAAAAAGGTAGAAATGTCAAGAAAATGCATTCACATAAAAGCATGACAACATTATCTTTTCAAGAATCTATAAAACGAGATCTCAGCCTGTTCGGGAAAAAAAAATCAGTTGATTAAATCAATTTCATTCTCAAATAAGCAAATTCATATCTACCAAAAACCTTGTTTCATTAAGAACTCTTTGTTATATAAAGACCATCTAAGAAAACATGTTTACTAACAACTGTCCGCTATCACAAAAACACAGTTACTGTTGTATGTTAAGGAAACATGAAATCTACGTTGCAGAGACATGACTACGATTCAAGACAACACAAATGCGGCATATATTTTGGTATATCCTAGTATATTTTGGAGTGTTCGTACTTCCTAGTACGAAAATTGTAGGCAAACCTACACTAAACCAAATATAGTGACAATTGTAGGTGGATATGTAAATCTTATTTTCAGATTATAATTACTTATAATCCTGAATAAAATTGAGAGATGCTCATTAAAATTGGAAGCCATCAAATTCACCAAATAACATGTCTATCATCACAACGATCCTAAGGATACCCAACCCATAGGTATGGTTATGAGTATTACCAAAGAGCACATTTTCAACTCTCAACTGAATATAAAAAGCAACCAAGCAACCGAAGTTAGCTAGCTCTTGTGATCAGTGATAAGAGGTATAACCTTTCTGACTTGACGGAGGTTTCAGGATCAAACCGCGGAGGAGGTGTGAAAGCATTGGACCGAAATGACATACAACGCAGCATACGTAAAGTCCCGTACGTATTGTCGGACATCTCAAAAAAACAAAAACAAAACCTGAATATGAAAAACACCTGATGGCACAAGAAAGGAGCCAAAAGACAATATAGAAAAAATAAGATCATCCACTCAACAAAAGCAGTAACCAGAGACAGGAAGCTTTATGTGGTTCATAAAAGACACATTTTATTACTACAAAATAGGATAGTGGTCCACTTCCTTACTTCCTATGTTGGGAATGTTTGAACACTTTCCGGGGTACGTCAACACTTTGAAAGCTACATGACATAGTGAAAAGAATGGATCCTCTACTTAGAATTGAGAAACGGGGGCATTTAGGGACCACCTTTGGAAATTCAATGAGAAAGTGAAAGGACAGAAATTCACTTAGAAAATAAGAAAGTAGCCATTTTTCACATTATAATACTAATTCTCCCTCACTTTCTCACTTTTACATTCACTATGTACTATCAACTAGAATTTCTAATCAAAACAAACATACAATTTATGTTCCCCAAAAAATCACCTAGTATTTTGGTAAGTTACTTCTCAACACTTTTCTACTGGACTCTGTATTTCCACTATGGTATTCACTTTCCAACAATCAAACAAACGTCGTACCCAAAGTGTAATAGCTAAAGAACGTCGTACCAGTGTAATAGCCAAAGAACAATTCCGTTCTAGGAAGCACAATTCCGTTCTAGGAAGCATAGACATTCCAAAAAACTGAGTAAAACATTCCAAAATACACTACCATGTCCTTTACTTGTCATGCCATATCTGTGTCATTGCAGCATAGTAATTCCCTGTATAAATATAAAGCTAATGAGGCTGTACAACAAAGCAAAGCTCCAATTGTGGCAGATGGCAGCAGACTGACAAGAGTCGTATCAATGTACCATTAGGTTGGTATAAATTATCACACTTTTGACATTATGGGTCGGTAATAGACTACATATCCAAGTTTCTTCAAAAGGCTGGTACCGTGACGTTTGGTTCAAGCTTTGGAGACTTGGAAATGGATTTTAGATTTTTTTTATCCTTGTTTGGTTTGTCTAGGATTGAAAAATATGGAGGAATAGGAGGGACTTCATATTCCCATTGTTGTGAGAAAGTAATTCCGAAGTCCCCACTTGAAAATAGTTTTACTTTTCTAGAAATGTTGTTTGAATATTTTATTTGGACAATAATACCCTCATTTTACTTTCAAAATTTCAACTTCTATTTCAAACATGTAAATTTAGATAATAAAAACATGAATGAATATTTATGAAAATTTTAATAAATTAATATTTATTTTTCATATTTCTAACATAATCTAACCAAACATGAAAAAGGAATCTAAAACTCATTCCTAGGAATACAAAATCTTGAACCAAACGTCTTATATTTCATTTCAAAAGCTTCGTCGCCAGAAACGTTATTGTTTTGGCCAACCCTACTTCCATTCCATGCGGGAACTCAAAAGCTAATGCTGTGTGTGGGGACTCCACACCCATTTCTAAAACGCCTGCCGACGAAGCATTCTATAAAAGGGCAATTGCGCAAACACCCATATGTCCAATAGTGTAGCCAAACTGGCCATGAGTGACACTAACTCCTTAACTTCTCAAAGTCCCCACATTTAGAAACTAAGGGAACTACCTGGAAGAAAGTAGGGAACTTTGAACCCGTACTGGGAGTTGGTTGCAACAGCCAAAACAAGTTATATATAAGAAAACAATTAGCACCTTACAAACATATAACAATCTACCAAGTACCAACTTGAAGTTATTGAATTAATCACATAAGCTAGGAAGCACGGCTCTAAAACTCTACACCTTGTCATGTCTGACATGTATCGGACACAACCTGGACACTCCAAAATATATGTTGTGTCTGTGTCACCGCGTCGTGTATTATCTGTGTTCATGCAACATAGCAATATTTGATCATGTAAATGGTAAAACTTCATCAAACAAGACCATGCCCACAAACTAGCAACAGTAAGAGACATGTAAGTAAAGATGTAGCTGCAAAAAAACACAGAATAGTCCTCCATCTACGCAGTTAATATTCTATTATACAAAACGGATTAAAGAAACTAAATTAAGATGGATTTTATCAAGATAACACAGAATTAAGAGTTATTTCAAAAGCTTCCTGTACCTCCAAAATATAGCAACCACCCAAACTATAGCAACCATTATAACTTTAAAACGGCTAAAAAAATAAAATTAAGCCCAAGAATGAAACCTTTGATCAACTCCCTGTGGTCGGAGTCTGTGCCGCCGCCGGAGTCGGAACTGCCGCAGCAGCCTTTGGCTCCGACGACTTGAGCTCCTCCAATGTCGACTTGATCTGGTCCCGTACCAGCTCCACCCTCTTCAAGTACACTTCGAGCTCCAGGATCTGCTGCTTCTTCCACTTCTCGTCTCCCGCTGCTGAATTGCCTCCGAAGCTGAATACTGGGGGAGGACCCAATCCCATTATTCCAAACCCTACCCCACCGTTGAGTACTGATCCGACGGACCCACGGACTGCGGAGTTAAGCAGCTCCTTGAGGATCGGCGATAGACAGCCCTTCACTGTCTCCTCGACGATGCTCGGCATCGGCGGTGGTGGTGGCGGGGGTATCGCTGTAGATGAGTACGGCATCGGAGGGATGATCGGGGTCGGCGTAGTCTGCACCTCCACCTTCACCACCCTCTCCGACGGCCCTGCCAACACCGGAGGAGCCGGGATCGGAGGGGCCGGCAGCATCAGCGGCACGGGCGCCACCGGTATCGTCTCCAGCGCCCTCTTCCTCCCGCGCCTCCTCGACCTGGCGGTTCTCCGCTCGGACGTGGCGGTAGCAGCGTCGAATGAGTTGTTGTTGTTGTTAGAGTAGGGATTGAGGTCGTCGTCGTCGCTCTCGCGGGATCGCTTGACGCCGCTGCTGCCGACGCTCCAGATCCTGCGCGCGATCTCGTAGGTGGCCCGCTCGTGGGGGCTCTTGAACGAGAACTCCTTCCCGTGGCTGGCCATCCGCGCGGCCGTGTTCCGGTACTTCTTCTTGAGCCGGCGGAGCTTCTCGATCAGCTGGTTCTTGTTGAAGTCGAGCTGGAGCTGGTTCTTGATCTGCTCGTAGAAGGGCCCCGTGTCGTACTGGTGCGACGCGAACGTCGTCCCCCTCGACGACGTGAACTCGAGGAACCCATTGAGGATCTTGATCTCGTCGTCGTCGGTCCACAGCCGCTGGAACAGCCGCCGGGACTCGTCGAGCGAGGCGGACGCTGACGCGAGCGCGGCCGGCGCCGGCCGAGCCGGCGCAGGGGTGACCGGAGGCTTGCTCTCCTTGGGGTCGGCGGAGGAGGAGGAGAGGGGCTGGACTATGATCGATCCGTTGTGTTGACCTAACGGTGGGTTAGGGTTAGGGTTTATGGAGACGACCGGCACCGGCGTGGCGGCGAAGTCGTCCTCGTACTCCTCCATGTCGGAGTCCTCGGTGTCCTCGAGGTCGTCTTCCTCGTCTTCGAAGCCGACATGGTTGCCCACGTGGTTCTCCTCTGCTGGAGCCGCCATTAGTGATCACCCCTGCTGCTTATTATAAATTTTGAATTGGGGGGGGGGGGGAGAGAGAGAGAAGGGAGATTGATCTGTGAGTATTGGGTTCGGGAGAGATTGGGGGATTGGACTTGAATTTGGATTATTATCTAGGGTTAGGGTTGGGGCTTGGTTGGGGGCGGAGGGAGGATGTAGGGCGTTGGATTCCGAATGGACGGGTGAGAATTGTTGGGGATTGGAGGTTGTTTCGAGTCAGAGTGGTGTGTATGTCGCGCTGGTCCTTAGGTGGATTTGGCGTACCAAATCCAACCAAAGGAATAAGAGGGAGTGGGCGGCTATTCCTGTGGGCAGGTAACGAATTGGTCGCAGTCAGAGAGTTTGGATCAGGAATAGCTTCGCTAGTGTTGACCGTTACTGTACTTAACCCCTATCAATTCGAGAAATTTCAGATTTAGTCCTTTCGAAATTTTAGGTAAAATGGGTTGTCTGTTTGTTTTGTTTGGGAAAAATATTTGCAAATTGCAAATTGCCTTGGACCTCGATCTATCTCAAACTACGTTGGATGTAAGCTTTTCCAAAAAAACTACGTAAACAAAAGTGTATTTGTCGTTCAGATCTGCAGCAAACTTTCTATATCTTGGAGTTTTAAAGCATCCGAAAAAAACTCATCACCCTCAAGAAAAATCTACATCTTGGATTTGGATTGTCAAAAGGACAAAGTGATCACGCATTAACCAAG
The DNA here is from genome assembly GCA_036927795.1 of Iris macrosiphon. Taxonomy (NCBI): domain Eukaryota; kingdom Viridiplantae; phylum Streptophyta; class Magnoliopsida; order Asparagales; family Iridaceae; genus Iris; species Iris macrosiphon. The sequence continues at coordinate 38,157,504 of JAYESA010000005.1, read as the reverse complement.
CTTTCATTTGCCACACTTTTCCATAAACTCTGTAGTACTTAATTACTTGTATAACTTTTGTTGTAAAGTCATAACGTGTCTATATTTCAATACAAGTTTTCCTTCATTACTTTTATCAGAAAATAATATCAAAATATTTCAAAACAATATTACATGATTTTGTGGAAGATATTCGTAATGGATGTGGCATCTGAAGTGGGCCTCAATAATTCATCCAAAATCAAACCCATTTAGATATCTCCATCCAGGCTATTAGGATCCATTGGACTCTTAAGTCCAACCACACACAAACTCAAAGACATTTTCAAATCAAAATGGTTTAACCAGCTAAGACAAACAAATCCTAAGAAACAATATATCATGATCAGAATCCAACTTTCATAATGAATGCTCGAGCCAAATCCAAATCTAACTCCACTATCGAGCCAAAATATGACGGATCACTTGTAAGACTCAAGGTGGGAGCAGAATATTACAAAACGAGGGTAAGTGAGAAAGGAGAAGGATAGAAGGGGACGAAATGTCATAGGCATCTAAATAAAATAAAAATATTTTATTTAACATAATGTTTCTATGATCTTGATGGATTAAATTAACCTGGAAAACTTATAGTTCAATTGTCGGTAGTTTGTGATACTTTTAAGCAATTATTAGTAATTTAGGGACTTATTTAAAATATAGTAGATTTTAGGGACTTATTGTTCCGATACAAAAATTCAGTTATGCAAACTTGATTTTCTATATTGAAAACAAAGAAAGTACAAAGAGTCCTTAAACAAGATATCTAAGTACAGTTAAGATTCTGGGGAGTGTGATGATGGAGACCGAATATTGCAGCTGACTCCTTTACTCCGTTGGCGATCCGACGACGAAGGAACATACTAGGTCTCTGGCTCACTGGCACGAAAGACAGCAACTGGGCTCTTGATGTCACGATATCATGCCACAGTTCCAAAATTTTAAGGGACTAGCCACGTGGCAATGACCAGCAGCACAACTCCAATAAGCAAACCCAATTTAATGGACCCGTTAGAGTGCACTTAAGCTGTAATAAATAAATACAAGTCTACACCACCTATCACAGTATAATTCTAGTCTCATCCACAGAAAGCAATCACAATGTAAAATGATAGACCAGTCAAGATAATAGATAAAAAAAAATAGTCCATCATCAAGTCCACATAAGTAGTGTCTCGAGGAACAATCCGACATAATAAAGAAAAGATAATAGCACCAATACATATGTCCATGAGTCCAAGTATGAAATAACACTAAGCATAAATAACTAAGTAAGTATCTGAGTACTCAGAAGAAATCCTCTGGCATAACCTCGACCTCTGGTGCCAGTACTGCTCCAGCGTCAACTCATGTCCCGTAAACCTCAGGGTAATCCTCCTCTGTTGTACCTGGAAACATAATCCGGATCCAGATCCTCAGGGGACATAGCAAGGTACAAGAAACATTCAAGCCAAATAAAATACAGTAAATATAAACATATCCTCATGGCAAGCTATGTAACCAGCTAAGTGAAATACAAATATGAGCATCAATAGTACTCAGGATGAGACCACTACAGGCTCTGTGTCGGGGAGCCCATAGCAGCAAGTAGTCTCCAGTAGAGCATGTGTGTCTCTTTTCATCCAATGTAACCTCACGTCTCATGTCCACAACGTCTAATGTCCATAACACGCAAGATCATGACCTCTAGCTAGTACAACGAGTCATAATGGTATCTCTATATATGCAAGACTCATATCACGAATTATGTAAGCCTATAGAGAATCATCATGATTAACTCAAAAAAGATTATGTCACATGAAATAGTTTTAAGTGTCCTATGGTATGGCGTACTTAGTAAAGCAAGCACGCAAAAATAGGATCGTGGAATCAACTCTCTAAATGACGTTACACGACTCCGTGTACGGCATCGATACCCAAATCTTGTTCGGACGCTAAGAAACGTCTCACGGTCCTAGGTTGAACAGGTATATCACAGAAGTACATATATATAATGAACACAAATAAATAATATAACAGGATCTCTGCAAGTTTAGTAAGGTACACTTGCTTGGGCTCTGAACTCCGTCAACTGCTCCTATAAAAGTGGAATCTCCAAGTACGCCTTCGGATGTTGAAACAAACATCAACATTATTCTCAAAAAAGTTGAAATAGCTAGAATTGATTACCCATAAGTCCAATTTGGACACAGGGGCAGAATTAACAGTTTTTGGTCAAAGTGGGGTCCATATGTAGCCCACTTCGTACCGAAAAGTGTGCCAAAGATAAAGTTCTCCAAATTTAGCAAACTTAGTGTCTACAATTCCAGAATGATGATACGAACCCAATAGAACATCCAGAACTAGATTTTGATGAGCCAGTCACGAAATCACCCGTCAAGTGGAACCGTGGGGCCCGCGAAACAGTTTTTCGTCAACGTTCTTAGAATCGAACCAAACTTGGGTCACAGGACTAACGTAACGCTGTGAATCGGATGGTGTAAGTTTCTTTGTGGAACGACAAACACACACAAAGTTATGACAAGTGTTAGAACAGGCCGATACGGTATTTTTTGACGGATACGCGTTGATTCCGGTGTGCACGCACATCCAAATCAAGTTTCACAAAAACTCACACGTCCGTGTTGATGATACGTGCCTTTCAGTAAAATTCTCATACGACGAAGTCATCTCGTTTGGCATGATGCACCCCGTATCGAGAAATTTTGGATTTACAAAATCAAATTTTTAACAGATTTTAGCAGTAAAATAATCACAGGATAGGTCAAGTTACAAGAAAGTGTTTAAAGGGATTAAAAACTAGGTTATGCTGTCCATAAGTCTGTTCAAGTAGAATTTTAACATCGTGTGCCGTTATGGAGATAACGAGACTCAAACACGCGTACTTGGAACAGTTTCTGTTCTCAAAACTCGATCATTTTATTCCTGTTTTATGTCACGATTTGCGATGGACACATGACACGATAAACTAAACTATTTAAACAAGATTTATGGGGGTCATGTGGTCTTCTCATAGGATTCGACGGTTCACTGTTTGGTTTACTGTGTAGGAAGAAACATAGGTGGGAAGAAGGGTACCTTGTTTGGCTCTGTTGCTCGTGTGAAGACAGGCGGGCTGTTCGCGGCAGCGTGCGGCAGCGGTCGACGGAGGTTGGCGGCGGTCGTCTGGACGCAGGGGAGATGCTGGTGTTGGTGGTCTACTCTGATGGTGTTTATATAGGGTGATGGGGGGATTTCAGGAAGATGAAAGGAGGAGTTCGGCTACTGTTTCAGGGAGAGGAATCAAAGGAGTTAGAGTCGGTTACTGTAGCTGTAGGGGTAATGGGTTTCGGGTGTGAGTGGGTTTCGGGTTTGGGTGCGGGTATAGGTTTAGATTTAGGGTTTAGAATTAATATAATTATTAAAACCATATATATATATATATATATATATATATATATATATATAGGTTTGAACCCCAAATAATTTTCAAAAAAATGTAAAATACTCTAATAATAGTTGTACACCCAAAAATATATTTTCTGTGTAATATATGTAATTAATTACATATACAAAAAATCTATACATAAATTTAATATTATTCTAATTAGCTAAAATAATAAAAAAATCTCCCTTAATCTCAATAATTACATAATACCAATATTAATAAAATTTAAATTTAAATCTAAAAATCAGGAGATTTATAATCTACCCAACTTAAAAGAATTGCGTCCTCGCAATTAAGAATTAAACTACTAAGGAATTTATAAAGACAAGGTAATCTATAGATAGTTCTTAGGTCATACCTGCATCCTCGAATAAATGAGGATAACGATGGCGCTGTATGACATCCTCTCGCTCCCAAGTGGATTCGCTTGAGGAGTGATGTTTCCAAGCTACCTCAACCAATCTGATCTTCTGACCTCTTAATATCTTCTCACTAATGTCAAGTATCCCAACTAGCTGTTCCTCGTACCTCAAGCTCGGTCTCACTGAAATCTCAGAACGATCGACTAGGTGGCTTGGGTCAGTCACGTACCTCCTCAACTGTGAGACATGGAATACATCATGCACTCCCTCTAGAGATGGGGGTAATGCAAGACGGTACGCCACCTCACTAATACGCTCCAAAAATATCAAACGACCCAATGTACCTCGGGCTCAGCTTGCCTCTGCTCCCAAATTGAATAGTACCTCGAGTAGGTGAGATCCTCAAGAACACATGTTCGCCCTCCTTGAACTCTAAAGGTCGGTGGTGTGTGTCAGTCCAATATTTTTGTCTGTCCTGAGCTGCACGAAGATGACTCTGAATTTGCTTCACCTTCTCAAATGTCTGCATAACTAACTCTGGATCGAGTATCTGACGCTTGCCAATGTCACTCCAACATATCGGTGACCTGCACTTTCTGCCGTACAATGCCTCAAAAGGTGCAATCTGGATGCTCGCCTGGTAGCTGTTATTGTAAGAGAACTCCACCAAGTGCAAATGGTCTTCCCATGACCCTCTAAAGTCTAACATGCACGACCTCAACATATCATCTAGGATCTGAATCATGCGCTCCGACTGACCGTCTGTCTGTGGATGGTAAGCAGTGCTGAACTTGAGTCGGGTGCCAAGACTCTCCTACATGCTTCGCCAAAAATGGAATATGAATCTTGAGTCACGATCAGACACAATACTAATCGGTACTCCATGTAACCTTACGTTCTGTCGTATATAAATATTGGCTAGAATCTCTGTGGACTGTCCAACTCTGAACAGCAAGAAATATGCCAATTTGGTGAGTTGATCCACAATAACCCAAACTGCATCCTTCCCACTGGGGCTTCTTGGAAATCCTGTAACAAAATCCATAGTGATATGTTCCCACTTCTATTCAGGTATGGGAAGCGACTGTAACATACCAGCGGTTCTCTGATGCTCGGCCTTAACTTACTGACAGACCAAATATTTTGCCATAAATTGCGCAATCTCTCTCTTTATCCCATGCCACTAATATTACTGCCTCAAATCTCGGTACATCTTCGTACCTCCCGGATGAATAGAGTACATGGAGCTTTGTGCCTCAGACATCAGCTCATGTCTCAACTCTCCATTCAGAATATATAGGCAATTTTTGTACCTTAACGTCCCGTCCTCATGGATTCGAAGTCCCGTCTGTATGTCGGCTTTTATCTTCTCTTTAAGTCTCCGAAACCTAGCATCTGTAGGCAATGCCGTCTTAATCCTCTCCACTAGTGATGACTTAACCTCAAGATTCGCCAAGTGCCCACTCTTTCCTGTCAAAATAACCTCTATTCCAAGCTCCGGTAGATCCTCTAATAGCTGGGGCTGCATCGTCATGAAATAAGTTGTGGGCTTCTTGCTGAGTGTGTCTCCTACGACGTTTCCCTTACCCGGATAGTACTGCAAATCTATATCAAAATTGACCATCAACTCTAACCAACGCCTCTATCTTATGTTGATCTCTTTCTGAGTATAGACATACTTCAGACTTTTGTGATCAGTAAAAATCTCTCCCCTCTCTCCGTAAAGATAGTGCCTCCATATCTTTATTGCAAATATTATCGCAGCTAGCTCTAGATCGTGTGTTAGGTAGTTCTTCTTATGAACCCTCAGCTGCCTTGATGCATAAGTGATAACTTTGCCATGTTACATCAAAATACATCCTAGCCCACTACCCGACGCATCACTATAAACTACGAATCCTCCCAATCCTGAAGGAAGAGCCAAGACCGGTGATGTCGTCAATCGTCTCTTCAACTCCTCAAAGGCCTTCTGGCAATCTTTTGTCCATGCAAACTCCTGGTCCTTACGCGTCAACCGCGTCACAGGCTCTATAATCCTTGAGAAGTTCTCTATGAACCTCCGATAATATCCAGCAAGTACGAGAAAACTTCTCACTTTCGCAACTGATGTAGGTGTAGGCCAAGTTTTTATTGCAGCAACCTTCTTCGGATCAACTGAAAGTCCTTCTCTCGAGATGATATGTCCCAAGAAAGGTACCCTATCCAGACAAAACTCATATTTGCTGAGTTTAGTGTACAGCCTTTCCTGTCTCAGCGTCTCCAGTACGATTTTGAGATGTTCCTCATGTCACGCCCCGGACCTGCCCGGGTCGCCGCTCCGCCTTGCCCCGCCCTCGTGTAGCCGGATTACCGAGCTGGGCACGAATCACCGTGCCTCGGTGCGCCGGACGCGAATCACCGCGCCCGTCCCGCGGGTACGAGGAAGGGGATGGATGGCTATGGCCCGCGCGAGTGTATTGGGGGACGTGATGTCGTGCGGGCCTGGGATTGCGCCTGCACAAGGCCAATCGTTTAAGTTGATAGTTGGCTATCATCGCATCAATCGAGTAAGCAGCGGAAAGGAACTTATTGCAATGCAATACATTTAGCCAACTTAGTGTTTGGGACAATCGAGGTAACTTGGGTTCCTTTATGCAAACACATTTGTTCGTTCCATACATTATGTCCCTTATACGATAGCATCTCGGGGCAACAATCGAAACCAGGAATCCGGGTCTTAGGGACTGTGGCACTCCTATCGCTCCCTCGGACGATCCAGTACCTGCAAACAAGTAAACTATTGGTGGGTCAGCACTTTATACAAGTACTGGTGAGATAAAATAACTGAACAGAAACAAGCATTCACTCAAACCAACACTAAGTAATCATGTTATAAAATATTATATTACTAGTGATCTTTCTAGTTTTACCTAGGTTCGTTTCATGCAGTTCGCTAGCAGAGACATATTACATTGTTTGGAAACATGTTTGAAAACAGAGTTTAATATGCAATAAGCAAGACGAGCAATCGTTCATGTTTCAGGGTGTGCGCAGCATGTCTCGTAGGACTCGAGGGTCAAATGCATAACTAGACACACATGCACGATCTTAGGGGCAGTCCTCTATCCAAGCCAACACAATAACTTAGCTATATGCAGGGCGGTCTCCAAGTATCTCAGGATCGACAGCTGGTTGTACAGCATACCAATGACTCATTCATCTGATGCTAATGGCAGATGTGACTCATGGTTGCTTTTCACTATCGTGGTAGCAGCCGTGACACATTCAGTTCAGCTCTCCACCAAAAACCATTATCCGACCGCATGCGAATGCATGGAACACTATCAAATAAACTCTAGTATGCAGACGAGACGAACCATCATAATACAATCTTTGTTACGGGGCAATCCGACTTATCACTTGAACACGTTCAGGCACAGTATGGTTCTCTCGAAGCATAGACGGTAGTGAACATGTTCATGCACTCTAGGCAAGCATTTTCGGATTCTCGTTAGCAGACTTATCATTTCAAAGACAAGCTAGGTAAGTTCGTTCATTTAACATGCAAGGCAGGTTCTATCATTCTCTTATGAAAATATTGTAAGTAAAAACTCAGGTTATTATTAAGGCGTGCAAGAATCAGAGAACGAAGTTATGCCCACTCACCTGATACATAATGCCGACGCGGAGCGGGGTATTATACCTCGTGCTCTTCGTGGCTCTTGGAGTATATCAAGATGTTATCAATAAACACAACCACAAACTTATCAAAGTATTGATGGAAGACTCTACTCATCAGACTCATAAACACAGCTGCCGCGTTGGTTAAGCCAAACGGTATAACTAAGAACTCATAGTGTCCGTACTTGGTCTTGAAGGCTGTCTTCGGTATATCCTCTTTTTGCCCTATAATCTGATGATAACCGTATCTAAGATTGATCTTTGAGAATACACGAGCACTACTCAATTGATCGAACAGATCATCAATGCGCGGCAAGGGATATCGGTTCTTGATGGTTACAGCGTTCAGTGCCTTGTAGTTAATACACAGGCGTACCATACTATCCTTCTTAGGTACAAATAATATGGGTGCTCCCCATGGTGAAATACTAGGCCGAATAAAATACTTCTCCAGAAGATCATCAACTTTCTTCTTTAATTCTACCAATTCCTTCGGTGCTAGCCGGTACACTAATGAAGTGATAGGCTCCGCTCCTGGATCAAGTCTATTATGAATTCTATTTTTTGATCAGGTGGTAAGCCTAGAAGATCATCAAAAAATACATCCATAAACTCTGATACAACCTTTGGGTACTCGGGCTCCCCTTCTGCAAAGAGTACCTTAAGTGTAGGCTGAACACCTTGCTCTTTGGCTCTCCGAAAAAACTCAAACTCCAGATGTCCAAGCGGTCTAAATATAACCATCCACACCAGCAATCTAGATTCGCATGGTACTGACTCATCCACTCCATACCAAGTACAACATCATAATCCGGCATAGAAAAGATCAAAAATTGAGCTCGCAACTCTCTTCCACATACTACTACTGAACAAGATCTACAAATGTCACTAACTGGGATAATTTTGCCTCTCCTAAGAATTCTCATAGTCTTCGAAAGGGGTACGGTAGCTACTCTCTGTGTGGCTACGAAGCTAGCAGCTATGAATGAATGCGATGCTCCAAAATCAAATAAAGCTACATCAGGTAATGAAGCTACTAATATAGTACCTGCGATGACCTCTCCTACAATAGCTTCCTCTTCAATAGCCATGGAAAATGCCTGTCCTCACCCCTAAGCTGGTCCTCTCTGCTACCGAGTTTGCTGGAATAGTGCTGCCTATGGTGCCAAAGGTGGCCTCGGCTGATACCCTCCTGGAGCTGGTGGTCTGACTCCTCCAACTCTCGTCTGTGGTGCTCTCAATGCTGGATAAGCTGGCCTAGGTAGCTGTTGGGCTTGTCTCGGTGCTGGTAAAGCTGGTCGATTTACCATCGGTGCTCCCTCTCAACGCTCAGGTCAATCCTTGGCTGAATGTTGGCTGGATCCGCAAACTAAGCATAGTCCCAACTTGCGTCTGCACTCGCTCGCGTAATGACCTAACTTGCCACAATATTGATATGTAGGCAGTGTCTGTAGATCTACTCTGGGTGGCTGGTGCATATGAGGTCTCTTTGTAGCTCCTTCCTGTGGTGATCTGGCTGGTGCTGATGTGAATGGCCGTTACACGCTGGACTCTCTTCTGGTGACGCGCTCCATGCATCAGGCTGCATCAAGGACGTCCGTGAATGAAGTAGGTGTAACAGAGCCGATTAATCTCTGTAGCTCAAAGCTAAGTCTGTCAAAGAACTTCTCCGCCTTCTCCTCTTCTGTCTGAATCAGAGTAGGGACAAAATGACTCAAACGGATGAACTCTGTATTGTACTCTTCTACCGTCATGTTGCCTTGAGTGAGGCGGTTAAACTTATCCCTAAGTTTCGCTTTGGCAAGGCTGGAATGTACATCTCCTGGAAGAGTCTAGAGAACTCCTCCCAAGTGACTTGGTCTGGTCCGAGCCATCTCTCCTTAGATAGCCACCAGTTATGTGCATTGTCCGTCAATTGCATCCTGACGGCAGTCATCCAACGCTCCCTCGGAAGCTCACCTGCTTCCAATTAGTGTTGAGTATTTATGAGCCACTTATGAACTTCAGTGGGCACCTCCTTGCCAGAAAATGTATGGGGTTTCAGCTGGTAGAAATCTGTGATAGATCCCGTCGATGGCCGTCTAGCTGGTGTGTTTACCTGCTCTAGTATGGTCATTATACTATTCCTCAGGTTCTCTGTCTGGTGACGCTGATCCTCTTGATGAACCAGTTATTGTGCTTGCATTATTACGTAGAATATTTGGAATATCTGTTGTCCGTCCATAGGCTATCTTAGTGAAAAAATAGGCATTGGTGGAGTAAATTGCGGCGGTGGTGGACTGTCGTATCGCCGAAACCTCGAGGATTGCTGATCTGCTTGATTGCTTTGTTGAGTGGAGGGATCTCTACTTAGTGGCGTTACCCCATCGTCGTAGGTGACCACAGCACCTTATGATGTACCCGTGGGAGTCTTGTCGCTAGCTCGTGGATCCATTACTCTGCATATAAAGTAAACTATGTGAGTCGCACAGAGGAATCAAGGCAGGATGCTAGTCAAAAAATTATTTTGAAGTCGATATAGAGGTCAAGAATAGGTCAACAAGTAGATGAGATCCTATAATTTATTCTATCCTAATTTGCAGGATTGCTCGGTTCCTTAGTTGAAACCAAAGCAATATATTTGTAAACCTGCATGGGCCACCATAAAAACTATGTCACGCCCAGTCCCAAAATTCCAAGGGACTAGCCACGTGGCAATGGACAGCAGCACAACTCCAATGAGCAAACCTAATTTAATGGACCCGTTAGAGTGCACTTAAGCTGTAATAAATAAATACAAGTCTACACCATCTATCACAGTATAATTTTAGTCTCATCCACAGAAAGCAATCATAATATAAAATGATAGACCGGTCAAGATAATAGATAAAAAAAAAGTCCACCATCAAGTCCACATAAGTAGTGTCTCGGGGAACAACCCAACACAATAAAGAAAAGAGAATAGCACCAATACATATGTCCATGAGTCCAAGTATGAAATAACACTAAGCATAAATAACTAAGTAAGTATCTGAGTACTCAGGAGAAATCCTCTGGCACAACCTCGTCCTCTGGTGCCAGTACTGCTCCAACGTCAGCTCCTGTCCCGTAAACCTCAGGGTAATCCTCCTCTGTTGTACCTGGGGACATAATCAGGATCCAAATCCTCAGGGGACATAACAAGGTATAAGAAACACTCAAGCCAAATAAAATACAGTAAATAAATAGATCCTCAGGGCAAGCTATGTAACAAGCTAAGTGAAATGCAAATGAGAGCATCACTAGTACTCAGGCTGAGACCACTACAGGCTCTGTGTCGGAGAGCCCATAGCAGCAAGTAGTCTCCAGTAGTATATATATATATATATATATATATATATATATATATATATATATATATAATCAGCCTGTAGCATGTGTGTCTCTCCCCATCCAATGTAACCTCATGTCTCATGTCCACAATATCTTATGTCCATAACACGCAAGATCATGACCTCAAGCTAGTACAACGAGTCATAATGGTATCTGTATATATGCAAGACTCATATCACGAATCATGTAAGCCTATACAGAATTACCATGATTAACTCAAGAAATATTCTATCATATAAAATAGTGTCAAGTGTCCTACGGTATGGCGTACTTAGTAAAGCAAGCACGCAAAAATAGGATCATGGAATCAACTCTCTAAATGACGTTACACGACTCCGCATACGGCGTCGACACCCGAATCTTGATCGGACGCTAAGTAATGTCTCACGGTCCTAGGTTGAATATGTACATCATAAAAGTATATATATAGAAAGAACACAAGCAAATAATATAACAGATTCTCTGTAAGTTTGGCAAGGTACACTTGCCTGGGCTCTGAACTCCTTCAACTACTCCTGTAAAAGTGGAATCTTCAAGTACGCCTCCGAATGTTGAAACAAACATCACCATTATTCTCAAAAGACTTGAAATAGCTAGGATTGACTACCCATAAGTCCAATTTGGACACAGGGGCAGAATTGACAGTTTTTTGGTCAAAGCGAGGTCCACATGTGGTCCACTTACCGAAAAATATGCCAAAGATAAAGTTCTTCAAATTTAACAAACTTAGTGTCTACGAGTCCAGAACGATGATACGAACCCAACAGAATGTCCATAACTGGATTTCGATGAGCCGTTCACGAAATCACCCGTCAAGTGGAACCGTGGGGCCCGCAAAACGGTATTTCATCAACGTTCTCAAAATCGAACCAAACTTGGGTCACAGGACCAGCGTAACGCTGCGAATCCGATGGCACAAGTTTCTTTGAGAAATGACAAGCATATACGAAGTTATAACAAGTGTCAAAATAGGCCGATATGATATTTTTTGACGTATACGCGTTGATTCTGGTATGCACGTACATCCAAATCAAGTTCCGCAAAATCTCATACTTTCGCATTGACGATACGCGTCTTTTGGTAAAATCCTCACACGACGAAATTGTCTCGTTTGGCAGGACGCACCCCGTATCTAGAAATTTTGGGTTTACGAAATCAAGTTTTTGACAGATTTCTGTAGTAAAATAATTACAGTATAGGTTGAGTTAAAAAAAGTATTTAAAGGGATTAAAAACTAGTTTATATTGTCCAGAAGTCTGTTCAAGTAGAATTTTAACATCATGTGCTGTTATGGAGATAACGGGACTCAAACACGCGTAATTTGAACAAATTCTATTCTCAAAACTCGGTTTTTTCTATTTTGTGTCACGATTTACGATCAACACAGGACACGATAAACTAAACTATTTAAACAGGATTCATGGGGGTCATGTGGTCTTCTCATAAGATTTGACGGTTCACTGTTTGGTTTACTTTGTAGAAAGAAACAAAGGTGGGAAGAAGGGTACCTTGTTTGGCTCTGCTGCTCGTGTGAAGACTGGTGGGGTGTTCGTGGCGGTGGTCGATGGTGGTTCGCGGCGGTCGTTTGGACGCAGGGGAGATGCTGGTGGTGATGGTCTGCTTTGATGGTGTTTATATAGGGTGAAGGGGGGGTTAGGAAGATGAAATGAGGAGTTTGACTGCGGTTTCAGGGAGAGGAATCGAAGGAGTTGGGGTCGGTTACTATAGCTGTAGGGGTAATGGGTTTCGGGTGTGAGTGGGTTTCGAGTTTGGGTGCGAATATGGGTTCATGTTTAAGGTTTAGGATTAATATAATTATTATTATTAAAACCACACACACACACACACACATATATATATATATATATATATATATAGTTATTTATAAATAGGTTTGAACCCCAAATAATTTTTAGAAAAATCTACAATACTCTAATAATAGTTATACACCCAAAATATATTTTTTTTGTAATATATGTAATTATTACATATACAAAAATATCTATACATGAATTTAATATTATTCTAGTTAGCTAAAATAATAAAAAAATTCTTCCTTAATCTCAATAATTACATAATACCAATATTAATAAAATTTAAAATTAAATCTAAAAATTAGGGGGTTTACACACGACCCGCACACGTAATAAGGGTACAAATACGTGGGTACGTCCAGCCTACGATGCAGCATCGGCGGTAGAACTATGTCTAGGTCACAATACTATCTATCACATATCACAATATTAATATCATAACCTGTCAATGATAATCTTAACTCAATAAGGGGGACAAGATGAATATATAATGGATATATCAATACTCAATCACAATAATCTATAAGGAAGAAGTACGACACGATAAAGATATGAAATGATATAAAAGAAGTTCCAACACATAAGTTTAGAAATAACATCTCAAACAATAGCAGTAAATCTAAGAGTCTAACTAACTCAAATACAACATAAATCTCAAATAGTACAACTCAGAGTATCTCAAAGTGGAACAATCCAAATACAATATGAATGCTAGGCTCTAAGTCATTACTAATGAATCCTCTATTGGAACATGATCCTCCTAAAGCTCCTGGATGTAACCATCATCTACTCTCGGTCCATATTATGTAGGACAAAAGTCCTTGAGATCCTCTAAAAAATGTTATCCAGTCAAGATTGGAGCAAAGCACATAAACTAACAGCAGTTTCAATTATAATGATAAAGACTATAAAACAGTGAGTTATGAATATACATGATGGAAATACAATACTGGAATGTAAGGAAACTGGAGAGACAATCATCATTCATAGGTACATGGTAAGTAATAAAATATAGATAAATATAAATACTGGCAAGTATGAACTGGGAATAGAGAAATATAAATACTAGCAAAGTGCCTTAAAATATTAGTTATTATGTGATCAGCATGGGACACAATCAGGATCTACCATATATGATTGGCTATGTACAAGTACAGGTAAGGAGATCAGGTCAATCAAGTATGATTGACTATGCATAAGTACATGTAAGGGGATCGGGACAATCATATATGGGAACTATGCACAAGTAATAAGATCAAGCTACACCCTCGTATGGTGAGGGTGGGCTATGCACAAGTAAGTGGGCTATGATCACATAATTAACTAATACTTTCCCGTCCACGGCTAGTACGATGGATCCAATCATGACTCCTCATAACAGGTATCTATGATACTAGCCCGTGAATCCACTGTGTCAGGAATCAAGTATAACACTACAGAACTAGAATCATATTAATCATCAAAATAATAGAAACTGTCAGAGAATGTACTCACCTGTGGTCCTGAGCAATGTATGAGTATTGATGTCCAAAATGGAGTCACAAAGACCTAAATATGAAATAATAATGTCAATTGGTGATGTGGAATGATAATTGATATTAACTATGTTGAAATATAATTTCTAGGCTAAAACTAGGTCTTGAAAGTCAAACTAGGTCATATATTGGTTCCTTGGTCAATACTAGGTTTTCTAGGCTTTGACAAGGTCAATTAATCAATATCTAACTAATACTAGTTACTATCATATACTATTTTTATTAGTATATAAATAACTCATGTATATAAATTAGTAGTTAATATCTCAGTTCATATCTTAATACTTACCCAAACCTTGACTATACTTAGCTGGATACTCACATAAGTATTGTCTGGTTCTATATGTTATCTATATACATATACCTAAGTATGTATGCAACTCATACTTACATACCCCTATCTATATAGTCATATGAACTACCTATGTATAGGTATAGGATACCAACCCTTGACCCATACAACTGACACTAACTTAACACTGAAACCATACTAACTTATGACCCACTAAGAATTCAACCGCACTTATGCACTCTCCCCACTAATACTGGCCTGCTCCACACTTCTCTTACTTGGACACCTAACAAACTAACATAGGCAATAAGACCAAAACCTAGCACTGACCAATTATGCCAACTAATACCTGCATACCTTGATATAAGATAATACCTTAGTATCAGACCTAAGTCTCCAAATCAGTCCCCAAGTGTGACATGATGCTGTGTATTACCCCAACACCACTGCACTACTCTTCAAACACACCACCACACAGATACTTATACCCAGGCTCTACATACTAATCAAGCTCAAGTCTTAACTTTACTACCCAGCTCTCATATAATACCTGATACTTCAAAGATCCTCACTGCACACACATAACTCTCCCTTTACTGCTGCTACATCTCTGATCCTCATTGTTGTTCCTCCCCCACACTGTCTACCAATGTAACCCCTACTGCCCAGATTTGAACTGACACAACTGATACTCCTTAACAACTAAACACTCGATCCTATCTGCTTATCATACAGAACTGAACTGACAAACACACTACAAATCAGCTATACCCACCTCTCCTCTGAATAAACACCCAAAGCTGATTATCCTCACCACACTCAGGTAACTGGGTACACTCCAACCTCCCTTGCACCTTGCCTGGACAACAACAAGCTTGTGCAGATCACCTTGCAGATCACCTACTGCAATGCTAAGCCTGCAGTGCACTCTCTCATAGACCCAACTCCATGCACAAAGCAAATACTGGTATAACATGTAAATACTTGTTACTTCCATATCACTAATACACCAATGTTCAAGAAAATTCTATGATACATGGGTACTCAACATAATAAACACGTGAACCATCTCTTATTGATACCAATACCAATTTCCAAGATGCAATTCATTTTGCCATCCTTAATACATCACACGCTCTAGTACATATTCATACACTAACAATTCATCAAACACTTGGCATGAATACTCCTTGTCCATGCACCAATATCATGATACGCTAAGATAGACCTCTCTAATAATCATGAATCACCTCATATATATAAATTATATTATCTAAATGATTATCTAACTAATTATAATGCAAATAATGACGAATTAGCTCCAATTGAACAAAACCCCAAAAAATGACACCACGTATCATGGCGTATAATAACGTATCATGATACGGCCTATCCGTGTCCAATTATGGACATGATACTAGCCTCACACAACCAATATAAGTCTAAATAGCCCTAATAGACCTAATGACAAATACTTGGTGTACCAATCTCGAATTTCCCCTAAATTGGGTACAAAACTCAATGTAGAAGTCATAATAGGGGTCAAATGAACCTAGTTCTTCTTCCTATGGGTAGCCCTAATACATGAGTAGGTTCCTAATGCTCAAATGCAACAATTATAACCTAATTAAAGAGGCATTTTAGAATTTACCTATTAGGAGATGGATTCTTAATAAAAACTCAATAAGATACGATTTGAACACGAGCTTCTAGCCAAACTCCTTCTTCTCCAATGCTCCTTGTAATCCAAACTCCTAGTGCTCCTTAGATGATGAATAAGAAAGGGATTGAGCGTGGTTTGGTAGAATTTAGTGGAGGGATAAAGCTATTTAGGGAAGAAAACCAATTAAGAAATATTTTGGATGAAGAAATAAAAGGAGAGAGAATCTCCCTCCCTAATCTAGGGTCGACTCCCTTCCCCCTTGCCCAAGCAATTTGAAAAGTCAAGGATACCCCTAGTGGGTTATCATAAAGAAATTAATTAGTAGAGGAAGCTTTTCTTCCTAATGAAGGTTCAATCTAATCTTTAGTTAATGAGAATGGTTAGCTAGTTTGGGTCCAATGTGACTAGTCTAATAAATTGGTCCAAGTTATCGTATCGAGTCTAGTTAGGTTCACTAGTGTCATGTTAATTTGAAAGTCTAGTCCACTAACCAAATAATTAATAATTACTATATATAAATAAATAATATGCACAATATAAGAATAATATAAAATAATAAAAATATCCCTATTCTAGAATTATGGTAGTGACACATGAGTATGCTTTATCTATGTATCCATGTAGGTCCCTCTGTGTGTATAGAGGGGGAGAATGCATCCCTGCTATTTATAGCCATCAATATTGGATGGCCTATGCGCATGCATATGCTATACGCGCATGTCTGGTTGCCGCATGACTATCCTTAACATAAAGTAGTTACAATCGCAAGTGCATGTCATGGTCAGGATGTCATTTTGCATTAGTTAGGATACACTTTTGCTGAGATCTTGGCCTGTAACCAAAGTCATTTTCATCCATTGCGTGCGAGACCCGGTCAACTTGACACGTGGTCAACACTGGTAGTGACAAAAAGATTCGGTCACATGGAGCAGTATTAAGACAGAATAGCATAGGAGTTGGGCCTCATAGGGACCGTGCCGCAGAAGGAATTGAGACTCATATATCCACATAAGTACTAAGTCGCATGGAGACGAGGCCGCATGCGAGTTTTATCGTGCCCGTACTGTACGCCTACCAAGAGTCATTATTGTGGTGGCATCATTTTCTGTCGCTTAGTGTGTCATCTTTTCTCGTGACTTTTAAAGCATTCGGGACCATTAATGCCCTGTCAGAACTTTATGGAAGGCCATTAATACCCTGTTAGGGCATTATGCGGCTGATGCTTCCATTGTAGTCTGGGCCGCATAGATGCCTCTTGAGGACTTAGTTCTGCCCAAGTCCCTGGGCCGCATAGCTACCTTTGAGTCCCTGCGGTCTGAGTCCACTGAGTCTGAGTCCCTGGGCTTCTGGAGGCATGGATCTGTATTTTTCATGCTTCTACAAGAACCCCCTTCAAAGTTTTTGAACTGATAAGTTTGAAACACTTTGTACAAGAATCATAGATGAAAGAAATTTTGAGCCGCATGGATGTGTGTTGCATGGAGCTAGCTGTCGCATAAACGAGTTCTTCCAAACTGTCCAATCTTTACTAAATGAGACCGTATTGAAATCGCTGCTAATGCATAGGCACGAGTTTCTAGGCATTGGTTTGACTTAAGATAAATGTAGATTACGAGAATCGAGGCATCATGCCCCATCAACCGTTGTTGGTCCGAGTTTCAAGGCTTCAGATTCATTCCCATAACTACCTGGTTCATTGCCTCGATCATCTCACACGGCTCTGGACCTCTATAAATAGGCAACCCAGGGAGGAGACAGAGCCTCAGTTCTTACGTTCATTCTTTCCTTGTAAAAATCTTGAAGGTCGTCGTTCATGTTACTGAGTCTAACTGGGACAAAGTGGACTCGTGGCCCTCTGATTTTGATGCTCTGATTGGAGGTATAGGGGTGTTTTAGCCCTTGTTTCACGATGCCATGGATACAGAGATACAAGTACACAATCATATCGCATGGACGGGAGACCATCATGAACATGCACAGACTCTCCACAAAGTTCTGCCGCATGGACGAGAATTCATCTAGAACATGCACAGACTTGTCACATAGCTCTGTCGTATGGTTGAAGGATCATCAAAAACATGGATAGGCTTTTCACATAGCTCTGTCGCATGGATGAAGGCTCATCTAGAACATGCGTACAGGGCTCTTACACAGTTATGCCGCATAGATGAAGGCTCATCTAGAACATACATGCAGGAATCTCACATAGATCTGCCGAATGGATAGGCTTTTCGCATAGCTCTGCCGCATAGATGAAGGCTCGTCTAGAACATACACGCAGGAATCTCACATACATGCGTGCAGGCTGAGGTATTACGTATTTTCATAATCTTTGCTGAGACTGATGCATATTTTCTTTATGTAGGCTTTATCTTCCCTTGTGTTACTCATGATAGAGCATAAAAGGATACCATAAAACCCATCATTCGAAGAAAATGCCAACCTTATGAGTCAATTCATCAAGAACTGAACCAAGAGACGAGGGTAAATATTTGACGTCATGGGTGGATCTCACCCTGCTTCTGCAGCATGCTCGCTGCGTTTCTTTCCCTCATACGGCCTGCCACCGGTCGAGGGCATGTGGTGCTAATTATGGGATTTAGATTGATTATCCTTGTCTTCAGTTCTCCCATATGGCTGAAAAGCACTTGTTCCTCCCCTCCTTTACTATCCATCAGTATAGATTCTTTTTCATATACTGAGGTTTACATTGAGGAGGAATGACCCAGAATGCATTGAGCCTTGCCACTGGCTTCACTTGTGTCGGTAGCAGAAACAACACGGAGGGGCACCTTAATGGAGAAGGTTCTTATCGTAGAAACTTCCATCACCTGTACTCATGATCTTGAATATTAATGAAAACCCGTTAATGTAATGGATTTCCATTATTTGTACTCATGATCTTGAATATTGATAAAAAAATTCTCTTTTTCTAGAACTTCTCTTTGTACTTGTTCTGCGCTTTGTAAATATGAATATTATACCAGGGGCATGCAGTATAACACCGTAGTTGTTGGGGACATCCTAATGGGGATATTTTAATGGACCTATTATTTATTGTGTACTTGAGTGCAAACAATAGGTTCGAGGCAAAGTCCTATCAGAGGAGATATGAACGTGATAGGTTTTTTTTGGACTTATCATCTCTAGCGCACTTAGAGTTAATTACGGATAATAAGTTTAAATGACCACCACTGTCAGAGGTATGATGAATGTAACAGATAATAGTCAATAAAGGATGTTTGCTCAGAGGTAGTATGGACGTGGCAAACATAGGATTCTATTAGAAGTATCTTATTCATAGGTTACGTGAACATGATAAGATTCCAAATTTATGGTTCAAGGGTATAATTCAGAGGTGATGTGGATGTGAACTAGCGCCTGAATAAACTAATTTTGAGTGGTCCGCGCTAGAATGTGTCGATGGACCTGAGGACTGCTCCACTAGGGAACTTTAAAGGATCCATTATCTATTGTATATTCAGGGCTCTTGAACATAAATAATAGATTTGAGATATATTGTGGAGGATAAAATGCCACACTATACATTTATAACTACTGGGGATGAGGGAAGTACGTGCCTGACTTGTATGACCCCATCTTCTCTAGGGGTTCTTACTATTCAAAATATAACTCATACTGTGATTCCAATCGTTGATCCCATGGTTATACTTCAAAGAGTTTGACTGGATGATTGTCGTCCTCATCTGGATGAGCTAAAGTCATGTTGATGGACAGTATTTGCCTGAGCATATCCCCGATGCTTGTGTCAGAATCCCAAGCGAAAGATTTTGAAGAGTGAGAATGCAGTTCGTCTTCCTCTTTTGAGACTTTGGGTGTTATAGGAGGCGTGATGTACCCTATACCACAACCGGTCCATTGGTAGTATGTCTCAGGCTTGCCTATGGGAGCAAAGTGGCGTAGAGGCATGCGTCATCCTTTGCCATAGTTTAGACCTTGGTTATTCTTTATATCATAACCTACTATCTGGATAATGTTATTAGCTTGCGCGTTGTAACAGTAGATTTGTATCCTACCGCGTTCGGGTTCCGGCTCGTTAGGAAGGCAGTCTCGACGGCCTTCTATTCTGTCGAAGATGATCGGTTTGTCTCCTCTCTTTCTTGCTGGAATTATGAAGTAGGAGTCTTGACTTGGCAATATTTGATTCACTGCGCAAGTGGTAGTCACTTGAATGTGCAGTTGTATTCCTAGGCCGTATTCTAAGATATATATTGTACTCAAATATGCAACATCAGAGTAGTTCAAAGATGACCCTTTTATTAAGGTAGATCTTTTCCGTAGGGATTACACTATTGAGGGACGGGACATTAGCACAGGTAGCCACGTACTCTCCAAGCTAGTCTCCTTTAGGATCCACCTCTAGTGGTTTCGGAGGCCTTTGCATAGTTTCACTACCAGGGGTTCAGAGACTTTCGGAACGGATGGTTCTTCCCTTAGAGGTCCTCTTGCTCTTCCCAGGCTGACCACAGTAGGTTCTGGAGCCTTTTTGTGAATCTTAACCACAAGAGAGGCAGGAGTGTTGCTGGTACGATTTTTAAGACGGACTCTTAGGGGCTCGTCTGGTGCTTTATCAACTTTTGCTTTATTATCGACATCGTCCTCTACTTCCTCTAAGTGGGTTTGTTTGTACAAGATAGAGTCGGAGTAGTTAGCCTCGATCCCTTTGAAAGGATCTACGTCAACGAATTCCATTCTGATAACTCCTTCGTTGTCGACGTATTTTAGGCATTGGTGTAGAGTTGATGGAAAGATCATATACTCGTGTGTAAATTTTCTCGACCAGATTTTAGTAATTTAGAATTATTTTTAGCTAATTAGAAATTCTGTAACTTTTTAAATTTTATTTTGTTTACATATCATATTGATTGTGCACCTATACTTCACACAATTATTTAGGATATTACACTAGCTGTAATTCCCAAACAAAATTCACATACCTGCCCTAGACTTGTTAAACTATTTTCCTGAATTTTGTGCAACTCTCAGATACTTTATTTTGAGCTTCGTCTGAGACGCACAAATATCGTTACAAAAGTCTGTATTTATTTCCTATTTTATTTCTTGCTCTTTACCCATCTCTGTACCCTTAGAGATTAAGGACCAACAGGCACCTGTTTTACCCAAACATAAATACGATAATATTCTACTCTAAATATACTACAATTAGTATATTGACACCGTAGTAAAATTATGATCCTACCTGCCTCTAAATAATTATAGAACACCGTGCGCAGTATTTATTAAATAATAAATACGATGACCCGTATCACCAAGAAACCAGGCCCTGCCCCTGCCCAGACTCACCCCCACCCCCTCAGAACCCTCCCACAGTTTTTCCCTCTCAATTCTGAGCATTTTAGTATTTTCTGGGAACAGGGTAATTTATCAGACAAATTGCGTAATTACACAAAATACCAATTTTGGGACCTATTTGCAATTTAGAAAATTTTAGGGATTTTTATGCAAATTTCCAGTATGAGGTGGCATCCCCTCATTGGCTGGTGAATGTGGACCGCACACGTGTCATGTGGGACCCACAAATGGCTGCATAAATATCCCAAAAACCCAAAATGACCTAACTACCCTTGAACTTCCCCCTAATTAC